>JAKCPB010000235.1:0-160880 GCA_021442155.1 Cymbidium sinense | reverse complement strand
TCATTCTTAGATGAGATAGTGGCACATTATTTCATGGAAAAGAATGAGAATTTGGGGTATGATTGGTCAGATGAAGAGAAAGTCATCTTCAATCCCAATGAAGATGACTTATTGGGAGACTCGCTTGAGTCCAGATGGTACATTGAGGATCTCCCTCGTGGGAATAACAAGCCATGGAAGGTGATGAGGTTGATCATGAAGACACCACAACATCAGCCCAACACAACATCGCTTGAGGCGTAAGGATGAGCATATCAATATGGCATGATAATTATAGAACTTATTAGTAGTTTTAAGGTTTAGAAATAAGCCCCATTAGTTCATCCTACTACAAATGACATAATGTACCTGAAGTTAGTGCATGTCTTGGACTCGCCAAGACTCTACCTTCGCTGAGCAAGGTACCACTAGCCTATATAGGAAGGTAGGAAAATTCATACAAGAAAAAAGATATAAAAATCCATGGTTTGAGAAGCAAGTGAAGGAAGCATTGGCTCAAGCCTGTGGAGGATCATCTGGCTCCAAAGGGTAGACCTACCTAGACAAATTTGATGCTATTCAATATCCCAAGGGTTTCGTACACCTTCCTTCAAAAGCTTTGATGGTAGGAAACCCAAGGCAAAGAAATAACACACTTTAGTCCGCTTGTTGCAACACAAGGACACTTTTTTTCCTGCTAGTAGCCTAGTAGGTATTATTTCTGATTGGTAAATCCGCTAACACGCAAAAGACATTTGTCGAAGAGATCAACTCTTCATTAAGAGGTTTAATGGAGCTCAAAGAATGAGGTGATCTCATTGTAGCACAATAGCACCCTGGTGAGTCCCTTGTTGAATATATTCTTCGATGGTGTAACTTGAGTATGAAGTGTGAACCGCAGTTGTCTGAATAACATGACATTGAGATTCTTTTAAAGAATATCCATGGCCCGGTCGCCTTCATGCTTAATGGCTTCACTATCAAGACATTTGAGAAGCTAATCAATAAGGTGGCTCACAAGAAGAGGCCAAAAAAGCATTTCCAAGATCGCTTGCTCAAGTAAGCCACAAAGGTTCACGAAAACCGTGAGTAGTAGAAAGAGGTTGGTGGGGGAATCAGCCGCTAGAGGGGCTTCAAGAGACCATGGCCTCAGCAGCCTCCACCTCCTTTGCCGCCACTGAGGCAGCCCTACCGGCCTCCATCATAGCCTCCACAACCAGCATCGCCACCGCCTCATCCATACCACTAACAACAGTAGCACTCATACTTATCGCCAGGTAGCTATTGTCCACCTACTCTTTCAGATAATTTAAACAAACCTTATTCTTTTAAGAGGTAGGTAATCATGAAGATCTTTAATAATCTCTTAAAGAAGCTTGATTTTTAGCTACCCGAGCCTAGGAGACCATAGGAAGTAGGCCAAAGTCATGTTCCAAACTTTTGTCCTTACCACCATATGCTAGGCTACATTTTAGAGGATTGCTTCACATCAAAGGACCGCTTGAACACAAAGCAAGACCGATAGAAGTTATCCCAAAGGAATACCTTGTGGAACAACTTTCCGCCCATTAGGGTAATCTTTGGGGATACATGTGATCCTACCAAAACCAAAGAAGGTTGAGATATTTCTATCTAAAACCTCTAAGATGATAATCCGTAAGATCAAGAAGCTTTGTAGGTGCATGAGTAAACCTCTAACATTAAGGAAGGTTTGCAAGTTGCAAAGGCCAACTCTAGAAAGGGGAGCTCACCGCCAAAGAGAAGTGTGGTCACCGAGAAAACCATTAGCCCATCACCATGTCCAGCCTCCAGCCTAACAGCTTCAGCACCAACTTCTTCCATTTTAGCTAGCTCTACTTCCTTTACTAATAGAACTCTTGTATCAGTGGATAATGACATCAAATCTCTTACCCCACTCACTTTACTTAATTTCTACTTTGTAGCTCCAAACAATTCCAAGAAATTGAAGAATAAAGCTAATTTGATTACATCTATGCCACTTATGATGGGTTGTCTTCTTTCTATGCCTAATGATAACTCTTCAAGTTAAAATATATAATAATTTTGATATTCTTCTTCTCGACTGAGTTTGACTTTCTAACTCAATACTGGGTCACCTCGAGAGATAGACTTGGAATCATCCCATGAGAGTCCCATAGAGAGAGGCTGCCAGTGAGCCCGACATGCGTGAACCATATCCATCCACAATAGATCACCGTTAACCTCCATAGCGTAAGGTTCTACCCATAAGCACTCAAGATGATGGAAATAAGTCATTGACTCAAGATCGAGAAGTCCTTCCAATGTGATGCTCCACCCTTGATATGCTTGTGGAGGACTAGTCAAGGTGGACTACAAACGCCCTTCCTCATCTAAGAAAGTTGCCATCTAAGCTAAGTATATATGATGCCCTTGGCTTATCCAAAGAGATGAGGGAATCACTAATCAAGGTCGTTTCTGATCCTAAATATGCTTAGTCAAATATCGCTACAGGTGAGGAAGCACATTATCTAAAAGAAAAGGGGATCACCTATGATGAAGACTTTCTTTGGGGAGTTGGGACAAGCCCCTCCCTACATCACATGGGTATGGACGCTCTGCCGAAATTCTCGTGGATTCGTGCATCGTGAACATTATGAGTCTAAAGACCCTTTCCTATTTGAGGATTGACATCTCTACACTATGAGGAGATCGGATGATATTGAGAGGATTCAAAGACCAAGGTGAACGGGCTTTAGGTTCTATAGGGTTACCTTTGAAGACTGGAAGATCAAGCAAAGTTCTACATCATTGATTTGAATACTTAATCGCTTTACTTAAGCCTTGGATACATTAGAACAAGATCATTCCATCCTCCCATCAATGCATCAAGTTTAGAAAAGATGAATTGAATACTGTCAACAAAGATGAAAACCATTTTCAAGAGGTTGAGATTTATATGAGGTGTGACCTACTATCTTCCTCAAAACACCCTTTCTTGTGAACTTCGACAAAATTCAAATGTGAACACAAAAGAAAAAGAAAATAAAGAAATAGAAAAGATAAAAAAAATAAAAAGAAAAATAAAATTCCAAGTGAATAAGAAAGGGGAAATGAAGAAGAAATAGACATATCACACAGCTCATTCCATCATATGGACATGTCGGTAGGATGGCTCAACCTCCACCAGGTAGAGGAAAAGGTAAAAATAGAGGTAGTTCCAGAGGTGGGGACCCCCTAGTTGGCCATCAGCCAATAGAGGTCATGTTCCAATTCATAGGAGTACCCCTATTATTCACATAGACTTGGAATCCAGCTTGGAGGATGAGTCTAATGTGATAGCCCAACCCTCATCCCATTGGAGGTGACTTTCAATCGAGAGAGATGAAGCCTCCAAATAAAGCAAAGTATTCAAATGGTTTATGTGAAACTATTAGGCATCAGCTTGGGAACCATAGCTCTTACCTCACTTATATTTCAAAAGTTGAAGGTTTAGTAGTTAAGTCCCTAAGTCTTCCAAAGGATATTGCATTAAGAAGCTCTTTTGGGATCTTCATCCTCAAGCCTCGTTGATGTAGAGCTTGAGGAAAATACTTTTAAAGAATTAATGGAATAATCTTATAAAGGTTTAGTTCTTCATACATGGTCCAATCATAGGAAAGTACTTTAGCTATGGAATAAGCAAGTGTGTATAGTGGGTTCATCGATGATGAAGGCTTGTTACCAACCATTTAGAGTTTAATAGTTCTTCTCACCCCCCTCTTATGAGAATGTGTTTAGAAACCTCAAATGATCCAAATGATCTCCAAATCAAAGAAATTAGAATTTGAAGAAGAGATTCATTCAACAATAGATAAGCTTAAAAAAATCAACCTCGGGATAGAAGAAAATCCATGCCCAACATACATCAGTTCACTGCTGAATGAAAAAGAAACTAATGACTTAGTTAGGCTATTGAATGAGTTTAAAGACTGCTTTGTAAAGAGTTATGAAGAGATGCTTGGATTATCTCCTGACATAGTAGTCCACAAGCTAGTAATAGACCCTAATGCTACTCTTATTAAGCAAGCTCCAAAACGCATGCGATTAGAAATTGAACAACATGTCATTTCTAAAGTCAAGAAATTGATTGATGCTATTTTCATCCGGGAAGAAAAATATCCTACCTAGTTAGCTAGAGTTGTCCTAGTTAAGAAGAAGAATGACAAAATTTATATTTGCATCAATTTTAGGGACTTAAATAAAGCATGTCATAAGGATGAGTTTTCTCTTCCTATACCAAAATTAATGGTGGACATTGCCTCATATCATATAGTTTTTTCTTTCATGGATGGGTCATCTAGCTATAACCAAATCAAGAGGTCTCCTAAAGAAGAAAGAAGCACTATTTTTTGAACCCTGATCAGAATCTTCTATTATAGGGTCATGCCTTTTGGCCTTAAAAATGCTGGTTCTACATACCAACAGGCCATGACTTGGATCTTCAATGAACTCATCCATCATCAAGTTGAGTGCTATGTTGATGATCTTGTAGTACAGAGCAAAGAAAAGGAAGGCCACCTCTTTGACTTGAGAGTAGTTTTGAACTAAGATAATATAACCTTAAATGAATCCTCAAGTGCATTTGGAGTAGCTTCAGGAAATTCCATGGGTTTGTTGTTGAGACTAGTGAATAGAAGATCTAGAAAAGATTAAAGCTATCTTAAAATGTTGCTCTTAAAAGTCTAACTCAACTCGTGATCCTTTCAAGGATGGTCAGATCTAAGATGCTTTATCTCCAATCTATTGGGGAGATGCAAACCAATCTCAGCACTTATCAAAAAGGATGCCAAGTTCAAGTGTGATGATAAGTGTCAGCATGCCTTCAAAGACATCAAGTATTATTTGGTGAAGCCCCAGCTCTAGAACACCCCTGCATCACCTATTCTCAAGCTACATTAGATGACTCTTTCGATGCTCTGGCCCAAGCCAACATCGAAGGGAAAGAGAGTTTCTCTACCACATCTGTTCCAATGAAGTGAACTATCCACCTATTGAGAAAGGTTGCCTAGATTTGATCTTTGCTTCCCAAAACCTACGGCACTACATGCTTTTTCATAAGGTGAATTTAAGATCCAGAACAAATCCACTACAATACCTCATGACACAATCAACGCTATTTAGACATTTGGCACGTTGGTCCATGATACTTTCATAGTTTGATATCACATTCGTACCCCTCCGTGCAGTAAAAGGATATGCCCTAGCAAATTTCTTAGCAGCACACCCACTTCCTGTTGATTCTTCATTTAGTGACGATCTCCTTGATGAACAAATCATGAACTTAGGAGAGGCTAGCAATCGCAGATGGGAGATGTATTTTGATGGTGCTGCTTCTTTTCTCAAAGGGGAAGCACCACGATCTATTCATCTAAGAAAGGTAGGGGTAGGAATAGTTCTTCTAACTCCAAACTATGATGTGATGAGATTATCGTACTATCTTTCCAACCCATGCACCAATAATGAAGCCAAGTATGAGGCTTTTATCCTGAGTTAGCCATCACTTATCGCCAAGAGCATCAACATCATTGGGGATTCTGCTTGGTCATCAACCGACACGTCCTACTAAGTCCTCAAACCTAAGCTTCATGATTACTATGAGTATACCATGAAGCTATTGGCCCAGATTCTTGAAGTCACCATCTACAAGGTTTCCCGAGCAGAGAATGCAGTAGTAGATGCTTTGGCCAAACATACCAAAGAATTGGCATGTCTGGAAGAAGAGTCCATTTAAATAAGGGTCCAAAATAAACAAGTCCTATCCCTTATTTATGCTAAACTTGTCAAGAGATTTTCTCTTGAAGGGGAGGTTACCATTGCCAAAATAGACAAGGAGCTAGATTGGAGTCAATCGTTCATAGATTACTTGAACACCAGTAAACTACCTCAAGAAATGTCACAAGCCCATCAGGTGAAATAGAGAGCTCTCTCCTATGCTCTTATTCTATAGCATCCTTTTGACCAAATGTGGTTATTATTTAGACTAACATGAAGCATGGCATTGTAGGTGCATTCAGGTCTATGTGAGTACACCAATCCGGTCCAAGATGAAGATGAAGTTCGACTTGGATACTAGCCTTCGATGATTACAACCATGGATGTAGCTGGCGATGCACCAACCACCCAACATTCTACACCCTACTTTGGTTCATGGCCATTTGATTGGTTACCAACATTACGCCACCGACTATTTTCTAAGTGGGCAAAACCATCCCACTCAAAGAGGTCAAGATGTGCTTCACTTTTAAGAACCATATCATATATAGGTTTGGGGTGCCTCAATGAATTATAATACTACATTCAAAAGCATGAAGATCAACAACTTTGCTAGAAATATGGTATAGATTGGAGATACTCCATCATCTACTATCTTAGAGAAAATGGCTTAGAGGAAGCATTCAACAAAACTCTCATCCAGATATTGAAGAAGACTTTGATAACAAAAAATTACAGTGGAATGAGCAGTTGGTTGAAACTTTGTGGGCCTACCAAACCACATGCCGAACTCCAACTCAGTCTACCCCATTTTTCTTAGTGTATGGGTCTGAAGCCGTTCTACCTTTGGAAGTTCAACTCCCATCACTAAGGATAGCATTGGAAAATAAGATCATTATAGAGCAGAATGCAAAGCTACAGTTAGAAGAGCTCGAAGGTTTGGAGGAGAGTCTCCTATGAGTGTGCCAAAACCTTGAGTCATACAAGGCTAAAATGATTCAAGCTCAAAACAAGTTTCACCAAGATCTTTCGAAAAAAACTTGTGTTAGTCCTAAGGAGACCAATTATTGCCCATCAAAAGATTAGTCAAGTTTGAACCCACTTGGGAAGGCCCCTATGTCATTGAGAAGGCCTACTAAGGAGGATCTTATCAGCTTATTGATTATAAAGGGGAACACCCAATGCTTTCAAATAACGAGCTCTATCTAAAGAAATATTACCCATGAAATAAATCATGTTTGAAAATAATCATTCATAAAAACAATAAAATCTAATTCCATTCATCAAATCTTCTTTTCTTTTAAAGCATTGTTTGCTTGTCATGAATCCATTAGTAGGTGTAAGAGTCCCCATCATATCCCTCTTCACAACACAAACACTCTCTCGATGCTTTTAGAATAGGTGGTAAGAGAACCGAGAGCATCCTATTTTATTTTCATAACTAAGGTGTGAGAGAACCCAAGACATCCTTTCTTAGTGGAAATCCAATTTTCCATCTATGACCATTTCATCAAATCTAGCATGTTTTAAGGTAGTGTAAGAGTCCCCAGGCATCCTATTCTTTTAGCACATGCACAACAATAAACACAAATCTTTTATCTCGAGCTATTTTGATGTGAGAGCAAGCTCATCACTCACTCACATGCTTGCCACATGCTACCTAGTATGTCACCCAGTGGTCATTTATTGGAGGATGTGAATCAGCTTTCTTCCTAACTTGACCATTGCAAACCAATGAGCCTTGTTTTTGGTAGTCTTCACTGTTGGCTACCAGCTACCTTTGCTGAAAGATGTGAGTCCCTGTGCTTTCTTCTTGAACTAGCCATCATGCTCTAACTAGGTCGAGTATATTTAAGGTTTAGGATAAGTCCCCCAGAGGCTCCTTTCATCTTGACTACTTTTGAGTTGATATAAGTCCCATAGTGGCGTTCACTCGAAGTCACCTGGTCATTTAAGTCATCCCCAATAGGTTCCACTAAGAGGGTGTGAGCCCCAGCTTTCTTATGATTATTGTCAAAATGAGCACCTTAGGTTGGTTGAAGTTTAATGCTGAAAGGACTCACGGTGGTTACCACTCTTGGGATGAGTCCCAGCTTTCTCCTTGGACACCAAATACCTATTGGATATATGACTATCATCTTCTCTCTGGTGTTGGATTAAGCCCTTATGCACCCATGGCACTTTATTTGGATCTCACCCCATTTAAACAGCATTAGTTACTTTTGGATTGGAGTCCCTTCCTAGTAACCACCCGGAGAATTTAGCTAATGATTCTCCCTTGGTTCAGTCAGAGTCTAGGCCGATATAATCTCCTTCTGATCCCTCACAAACTAATAGGGTTCACGATAAAATGAACTAAAGCAAGCAAACAAATAAAAAAAAAATTGCTTGTGAATTAAGAATTTAAGCCCCCAAAATGCCCTTTTTCCCAAGCAGACATCCTATCTTTAAGGAAATGTCAGCATAACTCCCCATAGAAATTGCCTAACTAATTGACTTGAGATAAGTCCCTGGGTCGGCACTCACTCCATAGTCGCCCTAGGTTAGGTTCAATTTATTTTTTCATGAGCAGGTTACCCCGATGGTCATTTTGCTTTGAAAGATGTAAGACTATGACATATTCTTTCTAGCATGATTGTCGCAAATCGACGGGCAGCCTTAGGTTAGGTTCAATTTGTTGCCCAAAGAAATTGATCAACCAAGTGGTCTTTTCTAGTGAAAGATTTGAGTCCCCAAGCTTTCTTCCATTCAATTGATCATTGCAAACTAAAAGGCATTCCTTTGGTTGGATAGTTCTCCCATCGGAAGCTATTTTGTTTGTAATATAGAGCTCATTCTCGCTTGATAAAACCAACTAATCCATCAAATAAACCAAACTAAAAAATGAAATTAATCTTGACTATCCTTAGTTTAAGTCCCCAAGTTTATTCACTCAATGCCTCTAGTTGATTTGCCCAAAGCAACCAATCACCCCAGGTTTCCTTTCTAGAAGATGTGAGCACTTTTTTCTTAAGATTGACCATTGTATTTAAAAGGCACCCCTTTGGTTGGATAGTCCTTCTTGTGGTAGACTAGTCCCTTTGAATTGATAAGTAGAAGTCTATGGCCCTACTCAATGCTATCCATCAAATTTATGGGATCCATCATAATCAAAATAAATAAATCTAAAAAATGAAATTAATCTTATATTTGAGTTGACCCAAGTGGGATAAAATTAATAATGCTCTAGTTGGGTTCAATTTGTTGTCAGCCAATAGATTACCAAATTCTCACTGAGGATGTAAGACTACTATGCTTTCAAGATACGCATATCGAAAAGGCACCCCTTTGGTTGGATAGTCCTACCTGGTAGACTACTCCTTTGGATTGATAAATTTGAGGTTTGGCCCATGGCCCTACAGCCCATCGCAAACCAATAGGATCCATCATAACCAAACAAATCTAAAAATGAAATTAATCTTGACTATCTTTGAGTTTATCTAAGTCCCCAGTGTAAAAATCAAGGTAGGTTTCAATTGTCTTGCCAATAAATTACCCTAGCAACTAGTCTCTACTTTGGGGGATGTAAGTCTACTATGCTTTCTTCCTAGTACAACTGCTATATACCTAAAGGCATCCCTTTGGCATTAGTCCTACTATGTGTTTATGACTCCCTTTGGATTGGTAATCTGGGTCTTAGCCTCCATGCCTCTTACTTAGTGCACCATCGCAAAACCAACAGGTTCATCAAACCTAATAAAAAAATTAAAACAAATTCAACCCTCTTCATCGTGGAACTAAATCAAATCTTTTTCCTCGAGACTCAAATAAAATCAAACCTTCATCCCCTTGTGGATGACTTGAACTTACTTCCCGAGTAGAAGGTTCACACTCTATCCCTTAGTGAATTCTTCCCTCTCTCTTAAGTCTTAGACATAAGTGTAACCACATTGTACTATGCTCTAGATTCTTTCTGCACCTAGGGTTAGGAATAGATTTTTTCTGTTAGTGCTTGTGAATTTTTGGTGTTGTCAACACAAGTGTGTGTCTTGTCCACACACCTATTAGGCATCCTTTATTGACCTCACTTTTAGAATGAGTTCTCAACCCTCCATCTTAAACATAGGACTTCTCTTAGACTTTAAGTTAGTCTTAAGACTCTAGTGATTAGGACTAGCCTTTTAGAGACTTAGAAGAGTTAGCCATTGGAATAGGTCTTGCCTTAGGAGTGTTAGAAAAATTTTTCAACCCTTAGCTTGAACCATTCCTCAATTTCATTTCTTCAAGTCAAACTCCAAATCAATGTTATTTGATTTTTTTCCAAACTCAAATCAATTCGATGTGACTGAAACCCATGATTGAAACCCATGAATGAAAATTTCCAAGTCCAAATCTTTCTAGGTCATTAATCTTCCCTTAAGGACTTAACCAAAATCATGATCTAAACTAATTAAAATCCTTGATATTTTCTCATAATTTATTTATATTATCATTTATATTCACTTATATAAATGAAATATAAATTCAAACCAATCAAACTAAACTCAAAATTCAAAATCAAATTCAAAATTTAAAATCCTTCTTAAGTCCTTAATTTCCCTCTTAAGAGCTTAACCTAAATCATGATCTAAACCAAGTCAAATTCATGGGATTTTCTAACTCATTTATATTCTCATTTATATTCACATATATAAATGATATAAATTGAAATCAATCAAATTAAACTCAAAATTCAAATTCCAAAACTCCAAAATTTTCCTAAGTCCTTTAAATCCCTTTTAATGGACTTAGCCTAAATCATGATCAAATCAGTTTAAATCCTTGAAATTTTCTCATGATAAATTTATGTTTTCATTTATATTCACATATAAAAATAAAATATTAATTCAAATAATCAAAAGACAATTCCAAAAATCAAACTCAAATCTATTCAAAATCTAACCTAAGCCTTTCAAGTCAAAATCTTGAACTTAGCCAAATCAACTTCAAATCAAGCCAAACTCTTGATTTTCCTTCATGATTCAATCAGCAATCATAAATCCAAATATAAATATAAATAAAAATTAAATCATTTCAAAAATCAAACCCCAAATCCATTCATATTCTTCCTTTGAATATGAAATTATCAAACCCCATTTGACCTCAAACCACTTGCAAATGGATTTATATTTCAATCATAAGTCCATATACAAGTTCAATCAAACTCAAATCAATCTTTGACCAAGATTATTTAGCTCACTTGACCCAAACCGAAAGTTATGAGCCAAATTCTAATCCTAACCAAATTGGATGGAACCAAACTCACCTCGCCACTCATCATGATCAACAATCATCATGGGATGATCAATCAATCAAATCAAACCAAGTCAAACCTAAGGGTTGACCAAGTCAACACTTAGCCAAAATGAAACCAATAGCCAAAATCTATCATGGTCAAATTGATTGAAACCATTGATTCATTCATGACCTATGTTTGACCAAGTCAACATTTGAGCCTAACCTAGCCCAATTGGCCACTTGACCAAAGTTGACCCAACTTGACCTAAAAGTCATCAAAACTTGATCTAAGCTAAATTGATTGAAAGCAATGGGTCAAGTTCATTCCAAATCACTTGTTGAACTTAACCAAAGCCCCAACTAACTAGACTAGCCCAATTGACCTTAGCAAGTTGACCTAAAGGGGTCATGTTGAGCTAAATTCAAACTTAACCCAAATTGATTGGAAATAAAGATACCAATCCACTCCATAAGACTAACCAAACCTAAACCTACCTAGCTAAGTCAAATGGTCAAATTGGTCAACTTGACCCATTTGACCTAAATGAAGTAATATGAGCCAAATTCAAAACTAATCCAAATTGAATCAAACCAAAGCAACCAAAACATTTCAAATGGTCATATGAACTTGACCCAACCCTTGGTTTGACCCAATTTGACCAATCAACTTGACCCAAGATGAGCCAAACCTTATCAAATGAATTCTAAATCTAATGAAACTTGGCCAAACCTTTTTTTCTCCACATACCCAACATATTCAAATTCAAAATTAGTAAAATGACCATTCTAACCTAAAACATAGAAATTTTGGTCAAATATGGGTAATGGGTCATGCCCTCTTCATATCAACTTGACACCTTCCTAGCTCAAGTGGACCCAATGGAGAGGTGCACCCCAATGGTTTGGGTCAGCCCAAATGGACCCAAGGCCAAACTTGATCCCCTAACTCAAATTGGCTAATTCAAAATCCCCCTTCCACTAAATTTGAAGCACATGGGAGGTTATCAATCAACTTAATAGCTCAAACTAACCATGTGCAAAGATTTAACAGCCTAAACAACCTGTTCCATATAGTCAATTGGATCAAAATGATAAGCTATGGTTCTGCCATCGATTGGAGATATACTCCCCTAATTCAATTTGAATTCACCATCTTCACATTTGATTGATTCTAGAGAGGAGCCATCGAGAGCATTCCTAAGCTTTCTAAGAGGGATTTAAATCTTAGCTTTCATTTTCTTCTTAAAAAATAAAGGGAGCTCAACTGTTCTTTCCATACTCCACCCAATTCCCTTTGCATACTCCCCTGTGAGGATCAAGTCGAGTTCACCTAAGCATTCTCTCAAGTTTCCAAAGCAAGGAGGAGGTGAATTCGATCAAAGCTACAAATGGGAGCAAGTGGTGTTGGTCCATAGAGAGATCTACTCAACCCCAAGGCTTGAAACTTTCAGGGGCTTCGTCCACTAGACTCTTACCTCATCGAAGCTTGAAGTGATCACTTCCTGAGGTATGGAATTTTCTCACCACTTAGCTTAGAGGTGTTGGTCCTTATGAAAGAAATGTTCATGGCATGTAAAATCCACCATTGGATAGGTTTATAATTATGCTTAGATGGTGTGGATACAATCTCATTCCAATCCAAACTCAATCGAGCTTGGATCTTCCTTTAGATCATGGAAGATCCCTATTGATCCTCTGGGAAGAACTGGGAGAATCTTGGTTATCCATGTGGTTTTGGATGGCGCCACTAGCACATTTTAGAAATGATTTATCCCTTTAGAAACAGGATGATCCATGGTCTTTGATTGAACTAGGATCAAACTACCACGCCTTTGTAATGTGACACTTAAGTGGATAGCTCATAGCGTGACGTGTGTAAAGTGGGTTGACCACCGTCGCTGCGTGTCGCGCTGTGAGCTAAGGGGATTAGTTAGGGATTTAATTAATTTTAATTAATTTTCTAACCTTTCAAAAATTCATATCACCCATAATAAAATTCAAAAAAATATAATGTAAATTTTTGTGGAAAAATAATTCAACCTAAAATATTTTAAAAATGATTTCAATGAATTTTGAGTTATACTTTTCTCTAATTTTAGGTTTTCATGGAAATCTTATTTTGCTAATTACTTCTTAATTAATCCTCTGATTAATCCCAAACTTCTTGGGTATATTTTTTGGGGACAACCTCACCTCTTTAAGATTTATTTAAGCTTAATTGGGGAATGCAAATGTGTTTCCTAATTACTCCTTAATGTAAGGATAATTAAGGTTTGATAAGTTTTTATTTCTTTATTGGAGTTGATTAAGGTTAGATCCAATGAATAGGAGGCTTAGGAATAATTTTGTGGAATTTCCTTATTAACTAAATCCCCTTTCTTTTCCTTAATCCTTTCCTAATGGATTGATTCATTAATTATTCTCTTACTTAATTTCTAAAAATTCTTAAAACTTCTAGAACTTAATTAATCTATCTTCGGTAGATGGTTAGGTGTTTAAGGGCCTAAGTTCAATTAAGAAAATGAAAGCCCAATTCATATGTGTGAAGTGGTATTTTGCAATTACTTAAGTTAAACCCCTTAGCATAATTAATCATTAATCATGAACCATATTGTATTAGGTCCCTTTTCTTCCTAGGTGCATTGCAAGTTTAAATTCCTTGTGAGTTTTATGTCATCTCATTGGCTCATAATTACTTGGTTAACTATGCTAAGGTGGTGTAGGTTATTTAACTTTAATTCATACCTAATTAAAATATAAAAATGAATCTGATCATCTAAAAATTAAACAAAAATATCAAACATATTTGGGAATGGGTTAGGAACAATAAACTCAACTAACATTTTTAAAATTAAATCAAACTCAAGACCAAACAAAAATCACATTGAATAAACTTTGATTTATTTTAAGCATTCTAATTTCATAAGATTGTCTTTAGGATTTAATTAAAGTGAATGTGTTTACATGCTTTCATTGCTTTAGTTCTTTCCCAACATGTTAAATGTGTATATGGTTTCATGTATATTTTTCAAAATCAAATTCAAAATGAAATTTGTTTACTTTATGTCAAAATTGCATGTGTTGGCTAAAGTAATAATATGAATGGCTATTATCACTACTAAATTCAAATTATTTTAAAATATATGAATTAATCATCAAATGAAAGTGTGTTACTTATATTTTAATTATAAGTTTGAGTAAGATATAGAGATGTGCTTAGTGTAGTCTTCCTTCTTTTTTTTAGTATAGTTTTGAATAGGATTTGGTAAGATGTATGGTTCATTTGAAATGAATCTAGCACTTGCCTAATCCCATATCCTATTCCTTATACTAATACTTAAGAAGGGTTACCTATGCTTGGACATATAAATTGCATAAACAAAATGAATCAATCAAATTTTGCATTCTTTCTTTTCCATTCACATGTTTGTATTTAAGTGGTATAGTTGGACAACCCCAGGATTGGGAGGCTTTAAGTAGCTTGTAAGGTCTTGTACCTACACCTCTTAAGCATATGACTCACTTATGCCTTTCTTACTTTCATGTGTGCATGCAAAAATTGGATAAGAACCCTTTTCTACTTAATGAAAATCATGCATCTTAAACTTCTTGATTTCCTTAAGTGAATTGCTTAGCATACATCATAAAGTATGTTAAACATTCTCATTTTTGTGTGTAGATATGCTTAGGACTCATTCATATGCATGTTATACATGTTGGGAAAGAAATGAAGTGATGTATGTTTTGTGAATTTGGTTCATTTTATTTAATCTTAAAATGCCTTTCTTTTTGAATAGGTTTGTTTAAAGTTCATCTAAACATAGGATTAATTAAAATAATTAGTCAAAACATTCACTAAACAAAACTAAAATGTGAATGTACTTTAGAAATTACTTAGGTTAGGGAAGGAAAGAGAAGTTCTCTCTCTTCCCTCTCATAACTTAGTAATTAATTCTATGATTTATTTGAACCTAAACAAAACATGCAATAAAATTAATCCAAATCAATTAAACAACTTAAATTAAACCCTCCTCTAAGTTGAACATGCTTCACACTTAGAAAATTCTAACTTAAAGCCATATCTTTGCATACCACACAAACCTCCAAACTACACACATTAGCCTAAGTCAGCACTTCTAACTTTAAGTTAGGGCTGTGCATGATTTGATGTTTATTTTATTTTGTGATATATGTTTTAGACTGGACATTAGGATGTATGTGCGTAGAATTAATAGTATGGAAATCTTAGTCTAACCACTTTTCTATGTGGGATTTTATAAGCTATCATAAATAAAGATATAAAATTCTTTTGCTTGTGTGCTTAAGCATAATCATGTTTTTAGCTATACTTATTTTTTGTAGGTGTTAGGTAGATTTCCATTCTTTTCCTTTTCATGTAAATTTGTGCAATTAAGATTTTGGAATGAATGTTATGGGATTAGGATGAGCATTGGTAAGATCCTATATCTTATGCACCATGTGAAGCCTTTGGAGCATCCACCTTCCAACCATCCAAAAGAAGGAACCAAAGAAGAAAGAAGAAAAGAAGAAGAAAGAATAAAAGAAGAATGAAGAATGAAGCTTGAAGAATTATTCCTTTCTTAATTGTAATTCAATTCATTTGTAATCCCAATTTATAAGGGTAGAGCTACTACCCAATTTGTTTTTTTGATTGTGCGTGGTACCCCACAATGGCCTCTTATTCTTTTTTTGCATTAGCTTTATAAATTAATTGATGATTTGTTTAACTTTTGCATTAAGTGACATATTTTCCTAGTTTCTTCTTTTTCTATGGCTAGATGTGGATTAGGCTTTAAAAAAATAAATCTTTTACCAAATCTAACTCAAAAATAAAGAACTCATAACCTCACCTAAAGCTTAGTTTAAAATCAAGATAAAAGAATTAGCAACCCCTTAGTTGGATGAGTATTTCTTTTACAATATCATGCAAAATGCATCTTATTTCACTCTTGATTGGAGGGCTTCCACCTTTTCTAGAAACATGGCTTGACCTTTAAGAGCCATGGTGGAAGCACACCTCTATCTTATCATGATTTTGGCCAATAACTTTATTTCTCATGCAGTATGAATCTATTAGCATGAGTTAAAATAATTGTTCAAAAATAAAAATAAAATAAAAAATATGAATTGCATTAGATTTAGGTCATTTGAAGCATGTCCTTACATGATCTAGTCTCTTAGGGAGTGAATTTAAGGACTTAGTCTTTTCTAAATAAATAATTAACTTATCTTCCATAAGCATAAGACTTACCTACATGTATTTAAAATTGTTGGAGGAGTTAGTTGGCGACCACCCTAGGTAGTTGTAAGTCCAAGCAGTCAAGTGGTTTGTCCTCTCTTATGGAGGCAAACCAAATACCCAATTTCTCCTTAGATTTAGGTTGTGCTTTTAGCCCTCACCAAAGCTCCCTAGATTTAGGTTCTGAGGTTGGTTCTACCCTTTGTGGGCCATAAAAATAATTCCTCACCTCTGAGGCATTTCCATTAATCTTGTGTTATGGAATCATAAGTCCTAAAGTTCTAATGAAAAATGCAACTCAAATATATTAAATCAATTTTAAAAAATATAAAGCCCAACTATAGGATAATTTGAGATTGCTCACTGGGTTTCCTAGCATTGTGTCCATCTCCTACTTATATTTCTTTTGGCTTCGATAATAACTCCCTCTCTTTGATCAATCCCATTTGATCTTCAAAAATGAACTAATCGATTGATAGTCCTTTCCTATTGAAATCTTTGAAGACAATGATCATTTACCTCAATCGAGAGTTTTCCTAAGAAATCCCCATTCCTTAGGATGTAATTAACTATGGGGGCTTGCCCCTGTAGGGAACTTAATGAACTCAATTTAAAATAAACATTCCTTTATTTTTCCATGTAAAGTAGGGGAAGAATCTCTGGTACATATGCACCCATCGCCCTGGGAGTCCTTATTGAGGTGATTAGGTCCATTAAAGGGTAGTGACTTCTATCTCCGAGATAGTACATTATTCCTTGATGATCACCTATATAAGCACATCAGATTTATGTGGCATCCTAAAAAGATGAATTTTATATTCTTCCTTTTTCACCATTTGAAGGGCAACCATATAGAAATTTTTCTACCAACATGCATACCCATAGAAAGTGCCTCCTCACAACCTAACTCAACCTGTGATGTGACAACTTAAATAACCAATCCCATTACACCACATGGAAATCACAGCCAGTCGCCATGACACACTGGGATTAAGATTTCAATTAGGTTTAATCAATCCAATTTTATTGGTGAAACTTTCCAAATTCATAACTAATTGTAGAGAAATAAAAAAAAAACAAATAACTACTCATTTTAATGGTAATTCATAAGAGAATAATAGAAAAATAAAATCAATTAATTTTGAATTATGATTTTGATTAAATTTGGGTTTTATTAGAAATGTAATTAAGCTAATTACTCTTTAATTACTCTATCAAGTAATTTCAAACTTTTTGAGATTGATTAGTGGGCTAACCTTTGCCTCCCATAATTTTATTAGAATTTATTACATTATTAATTAGGGGAATTTCTTATTTCATTCTTAATCCCTCTCTTAATTAATTAAATGATTAATTAGCATGTTAAACAGTAATGAATCCATTAATTAAGTTGGCTGATCATAATGAAATAGTGAATTGACATAGGGAATGAGATTAGGACCTCTTTTCTAATCTTTTCCCCTAAGTTTATTTTATTTGGATAACACTTAATCAATTTGTAACTAATTAATGGCTTAATCACTTCATTAAATAGTTTAATTAATCAAACTCAAAACCAAATCATTCCATAACTCAATCATTCAATTCTTGGGTAGATTCTTAGGTGTTCAATAACCTAAGAGAATTCCAAAGGAAATTATAATCAAACTACATGTGTTGGAGGGTTATAAAAGTACTTAATCAAACCCTTTAGCTTAATTAATAATTAAGCCAATTGAATTCCGGCCTTCATTTCCTAGGTGCATTGCTAATTTAATTTTCATGTGGTTGCATATCATATGTTGGCTCATAATTACTTGTATAATTATGTTAAAGTATAGGTAAGGGGTAATTAATAGATTTAATTCCTTAACCTAATCAAAACATAAAATCAACCTAGTTTTAAATTAAACCAAACTAATTCACACATAGGGAATGGGTTAGACTAGCAAACCCTTCTCATATTTTCTAAGTCAAATCAAATTCAAAGATTAAAATCTCTTTAAAGAATTTTGATTCATTTTAAATGATCTTTTTTATGATTGTCCTTAGGAATTAATTAGGACAAATGATGTCATGTGCTTTCATTCCTTTATTTCTTTCTAAATACAATTTTCCATATGAAATCATGCATTCATTTCTTTTAAAAAAATTAATTAAGTAAAATGTTTCCATTTCTTTTTGTCAAATTGGGCTAAAATTAAGAATATGAATGGCTATTATCACTATTAAACCAACAATTACTTTTTTTAAAAACTTATAAATCAAAGATTATAAATGAAGTGATGCTAGTTATAAATATTTATAAGCTTGCATGTGGTGATAGCATAAGATGTATATTATGAAGTTCTCTTTCCTTCTCTTAACATGGATTCACATAGGATTTGCAATGTATAGTTCATTTGAAAAGAACACAACACTTTCCTAAATCTATTCTTATGCATCTCTATATTAAGACTGAGGAAGGACCTTCATATTACACATGTAAATCATACAACAAAATCAAACATAATCTCTTGCATGACTCCTTATCCATTTGGTTCTTTTTGTACATCTATATGTATCTAAGAAAAGTGGTATATTAGTTTGGACATCCCAGGGCTGTGAGGCTTTAAGTAGCCCTAAGTAGGTCTTATAACTTACACCCCTGGTGTAGAAAATAATGGTGCCATACTGATTTATAACTTTTAAACATACGGATGTGCATTTAGCTAATGGATGAAAAATCCCTCTTTTTTACATAAGAAAGACATGCATTAATGATCAAAATAACAAATGGAATATCAAAATTTTCAAATCACATCTCTTTGCATTCATCATCAAAGTGTGATAAGATTTACATTGTACATGTATAAGTATGCTTAGGATTATTCATATGCATGGTATACATGGTGGAAAGAAATGAATGGGTGTGTGTGATAGTAATCCACCGTAACTAATCCTAAGATGCCTTTCTTATTGAATAGGGCTATTTAGAGTGAATTTAAACTTAGGGTTAATTAAAACACATAATAAACCATTCACTAAAGGAAATTCATTAATCAATTTAGCTTAGAAATCACTTAAGGTAGGGATAAAAGAGATACTCTCCTCTCTTTTCTTCTTTATAACACTTAGTATGCATAAAATAAGAGAAAACATTAAGTAAAATTCCCTGAATCAACTAAACTACTTAAAGAGAAATCAACCTTTTATAAATTAAACCTCTCACACTTAATAAATCATAACTCTAAAGCCTAGCTAGACATCACACAAGCTCTAACACATAATAGACTAAGTCACCATTTATAGCTTTAGGTTAGGCGTGCATGGTTTGATGAATGTTTAGTTTTATGGTGTATTATTTTAGATGTTAGAGGTGTATGTGCACACTAGCCAATATTAGCCTAATCATGCTTTCTAAGGGGTTTGTGCTTAAAATAATAAAAATATAAATGCTTTTTTTAGTTGCTTATACCCCTAAGCATAACCCAAATTAGATAGGGCTTGGTTACCCATGTGTGGAGTACTAAGTATAAATTATTCCTATAACTACTTGGGTTGTATGATGTGTTTAGCTAACATTTATTTTGCAAGTGTAGTTAGATTTACTTTCCTTCATGTTAATGTAATTTTTGCATTAAGATTAGGATAAGTGTTATGGAAACTAAGGTGAACATTGGTTATAAGACCATGTTTTATATACCATGTGAGGCCTTAAAACTACATCCCAAGTCAAACCAAAAGAAAAAGAGAAATGGAGCAAACCAAGAAAAGAATGAAGGACAAGGAGTGAAGAATGGAGGATGAAGAATGAAGACCCCATAACACTTGTCATAATTATAATTTATTCTTTCATTATACCGATGTATAAGGGTAGAGCTCTACACATTTATTTCTTTTGAGTTGTGCGGTGAAACTTGACCACATCAGCCTCTTATTCTTTTGAGTTAATTTTATAAATTGATTGATGTTATGTTTATGATTATTTAATTAGTATGGCATGATTTTTCTAGTTTTTTAATTATTTGATGAATGTTGAATGGCCTAGATGCGATTAGGCTCTTAGAAAAAAATAAAGTTTCTATCCAATTAATTAATTCAAAATTAAACTAAATAATTCATAACCTCACCTAAAGCCTAGGACATAAATCAAGATAATAAAATATTTTGCAACCCCTTTAGCTAGATGTTGTATGTCTCATATCATGCATAAATCATATTGTCTCACTTATGCAAATGGAGGGCTTCCACCTTTGCCAAAGAAAATGGCTTGACCTTTGAGAGCCATGGTGGAAACACACCTCCTTCTTTTTGATTTTTTTTCATAACTGATCTTCTCATGCATTAGGCATATAAAATACCATAACCTGTGTCAAATAAAAATGTCCAAAAATGAAAATAAAACTTGACTAAATTTGCATTAGTCATTATTCATGCCCTTCATGATCTAGTCTCTTAGGGAGTGAGTTTAAGGACTTAGTTTCTCTTCAAATAAATAAAGCCTAACCATCTTGCAAAGCATATGACTTGCCTACATATATTTATAATCATAGGGAGTTAGTTGGCATCCACTACAAGTGGTTGTCTAATGGGTGATTTATCCTCTCTTATGGAGGTAAACCATACACCAATTTTGTCACTTAGATTTAGGTCACACTTTTGGCTTATTCTAAAGCTCCCTATATTTAGGATCTAGGGTTTTTATTTCCCTTTGGAGCTACAAGCATAAATCCTCACCTCTTAGGCATTTCTATAATCTTGTATTGTGGAATTATAAGTCCTAGATTTCTAATAAAAATTCAGCTCAAACATATAATTCTCCTCAATTTAAAAATATAAAGCCCAACCATATGATAGTTTGGGATGCTCACTAAGTTTCCTAGTATCATGAGCATCCCCTACTCTTCTCCCTTTGGTTTCGATAATAACTCTCTCCTTTTTGATCAATCCCAGTTGATTTTCTAAAATTAACCAATTGATTGATAGTCTTATCTTTAAAATCTTTGGAGACAATGATTATTTACTTTAATTGAGAGTATTTCTAAGTAATCTCATTCCTTAGCATGTAATTAACTATGGGGTCTTGCCTCAATAGGGAACTTAATGAACCTGGCTTAAAATAAACCCTACTTTACTTTTCCATGTAAAGTAGGGGAAAGATCTGGTACATTTGAAGACCCATTGGCCTTAGGAGTCCTTATTAGGTAATTAGTCCATTGTAGGATGGCGACTTCTATTTCTTGAGATAGTACATCATTCCTCATTGTCATACCCGATCACTTCAATAAGTACCCCCCTAAGATCTATGTGGTGTCCCTTATCTATGAAAGATAAACACCATAGTCTAATTACCAAGTTGACTTGGTTTGACCCAATTTATGATAATTAATCAACTTAGGGTGATCAACAATCATGATGGGAGGATTTGATGGGCTTGGTTCAATCGAATTTGGGTAGGATTAGAACTTGGCTCAAATAGGTCAAATTGGCCACTTTGGGTCAAGTGGACTAATTGGGTTTAGTTGGCTTGATTTTGGGTTGAGTTTGATTTAGTTGAGTTTATATATGGATTTTGGATTGATATATAAATTCAATTGCAATTTGGGTTCAAATGGGTTTTGGTTCATTTGAATATTTCAAGTGAGAAGGGTTAACTTGGGTTGATTTTGGTTATTGATGATTGTAGATTTCATTTATATTTGTGAATATGATTGAAGATATGATTGATTCCTGAGAAAATCAATTGAATTTGTGTTTTGGAATGAAAGAATTTGGCTAAGTCCATGGAGTTGGGTCATGTGGCATAAATTTTAATTTTGATTTGTTTTGATTTAGTTTTAATGATTTAAAAGTAGATTTCATTTAAATTTGTGAAGATGATTGAAAATATGATTGATTTATGAGAAAATCAATTGATTTTTACTTGATTTGGATTAAGATTTGGCTAAGTCCATAAGATAGGTCATATGGCTTAGGAAGGGTTTTAATTTAATTTGATTTAGTTTTGATCATTTGAATATAGATTTGATTTATATTTAGGAAGATGATTGAAGATATAAATTAATTATGAGAAAATCAATTGATTTTTGATTGATTTGGATTAAGATTTGGCTAAGTCCATAGGATAGGTCATATGGCTTAGAAGGGTTTCAAGTTTGGATTTGATCATGGGCTTCAATCATTTGGTTTTGGAATTTGGGTTTGGATTTGGATTTAAATTTGATGTTTGAATTTAACTTGAGGTTTAGTTTGGGAAGGTGAACATGGATTGGATTTGGGTTTTAGGGTAGGTGGATTATCCTAATCCCTAATGCATAACCTAATCCTATGGCTAACCCTTCTAAGTCTTTAGGCTTAGGTTAAGTGTTTACTTAATTATTAAAGTGTCTTATCACTAGGGAAGTCTTAGTGTCTAGAAGACTCTTAAATATAAGATGGGAAGATTAAATCTGCACTCCAAAAGTTAGGTTAATAGGCCTTAGACTCCATAGTGTAGCTCAGAGGTTCTTTCTGGGAGTGTTATCCTCAAGTTAAGAAGTTGATGTAGAACTTGACGATGATTCATATAAATATTTAATAGAATAACTTTTTGATTGGTACTTACTTTGTGTTTATAATTTAGCAAAGTAAGGGTTCATCCCACATACTTGGTCAAAGCACAAGTCAGATTACGTCAAAAAATATGGAAAAATAAATTGAAAAGCTCTCAATCAAGATCGGGACAAGGATTCTCAGATAAGGGTCCAATTGATGATGATTACTACATTTGGAATCTGATAGGTTCTTTTCAAATCACATTATCTCATATGAGGAGCTGTGCTTAGAAACTTCAGATGACCCAGATGATTTTGAAGTCAAAGATGTACTACTAGAGTTCAAAGAATAGAACAAGTCAACCATCAACGAGCTCAAGAAAATCAACTTAGGAATTGAAGAAGATACACGCCCTACATACATCAGTTCTTTGTTGAATGATATTGAAACCAATGACTTAGTTAGGCTATTGACTAAGTTTAAAGAATTCTTTGCATGGAGTTATGTAGAGATGTCTGGATTGACTCCTGACATAGCGATACATAAACTAGCAATAAAGACTACTACTAACCCTATCAAGCAAGCTCCTAGATGCATACGATTAGACATAGAATAATAGGTCATTTATGGTGTTAAGAAATTTATTTATGATGGCTTTCTCTAAGAAGAATAATACCACCTGGTTAGCCAGCATTTTCCTAGTTAAGAAAAATAATGGCCAAATTCACATATGCATTCATTTTATTGATTTAAATAAGGCATGCCCAAAAGATGAATTTACATTACCAATCTTGGAGTAGATGGTGGACATTGCCTCATCTCATGCAGTCTTCTCTTTCATGGATGGCTCATCTTGATATAACTAAATAAAGATGGCCCCTGAAGATGAAAGAAACATTACTTTTAGAATCTCGATCAGAATTTATTACTATAAGGTCATACTTTTCAGCCTTAAAGATGCTGATGCTACGTACCAGTGGGCTATGACTTGAATCATCAACAAACTCATTCATCATCAAGTTGAGTACTATGTCGATGATCTTATTATCAAATGTAGAGAAAAGGAATACCATCTATTTGACTTGAGTGTGGTTTTCAAACAATTAAGACAATTTAACCTCAAAATGAACCCCCTGAAGTGTGAATTCCAAGTAGCTTCAAAGAAATTCTTTGGGTTTTTTGTTCGACATTAGGGAATCAAAATCGATCTGGAGAAGAACAAAGCGATATTAGAAATTCCACCCCTAAAAGTTTAACTCAACTCATCATCATTAGGGGTTGATATCTAAGATGCTTTATATCCAACTTATCTAAAGATGTCAACCATTCTCGACTTGTCAAAAGGATGCCAAGGTCAAGTGGGATGATAACTGAGCATGCCTTCAAAGACATTAATGACATTACACCGACTAGCAGCTATCCAGTAAAGCGTTTCATACTTTACACTATTTCATTAGATGATTCCCTTAGTGCTTTGTTGGCCCAAACTAATATTTAAGGGAAGAAAAACATACTCTACTACCTCAGCTATTGTCTAATCCCTATTGAGACTAATTATCCATCCATTGAGAAGCATTGCTTAGCTTTAATCTTTGTATCCTAAAAGTTATAGCACTACATGCTTCCTTATAAGGTGAACTTTACCTCTAGGATCAATCAACTATAGTATCTCATTACACGGCCGATGGTATCCAGACGGTTGGTAAGATGGTCCATGATCCTCTCGTAGTTTGACATTACCTTCATACCCCTCCGTGTAGTGAAATGACAAGTGCTAATAGATTTCTTAGCAGCACACCCACTTCCTATTGACTCTCCACTTAGTGATGATATCCTTGATGAATAAATCATGAACTTAGGTGATACTAGCATTCACCGCTGGGAGATGTACTTTGATGGTGTAGTTCTTCTTAAAGAGGAGAAGAACCATAATCTACTATTCCAAGAAAGGTAGGAATAAGAATAGTTCTCTTAACTCTAGACCGTGATGTGATGAGATTCTCATATCATCTACCCAATCCTTGCACCAATAATGAAGCCAAATATGAGGCTCTGATTGCCAGTCTAGAGTTAGCCATTACTCTAAGCATCCAGAACATCAACATCTTTAAGGATCCTCAGCTAGTTATCAATAAAATTACTGGGTCCTAAAGGTTATAAAGCCCAAGCTCCATCACTACCATAAGTACAAAATGGAGTTGTTAGCCCAAATACTAGAGGTTGCTATTTGTAAGATTTTTTGAGGAGAGAACACCATAGCATATGCTTTAGCCAGAATAGATAAGTCTTATCCCTTATTGATATTGAACTCATCAAAAACTACTCTCTTGAAGGGGAGGTTGCCATTGCCAAGAAAGATAAGGAGTTAGATTGGAGGCAACCATTCATGGATTACTTAAATAAAGGAAAACTACCTCAAGAGTAGTCCCAAGCCCATCAGATGAAGCAAAGAGCACTTTCCTTTGCTCTTGTGGATGGTGTCTTGTACTGGTAATCTTTTGATCATATGTGGTTACATTGTTTATATAAGAACGAAGCCCATAAGATCATGACCGAGGTACACTCAAAATTATGTGGAGCCAGCCAATCCAGTCTGAAGATAAAAGCTAAGATAAAGATACTAGGATACTACTGGTCATCTATGATCAAAGATTGCATAGATACAACAAGGTGATGCCACCAATATCAAATACACGGTGTGGTCCACACCACACCAACATTCTACATCCTATCCTCATGGCCTATGGACAAGACATAGGTCCGATTGATCCTCCTTCCAAGGGTCAAGGTTCATCATCTTCGACTACTTTTTCCAAATGGGCAAAGGTGATTCTACTTAGAGAGAAGTCACACGATGTGCTCCAATTTTTTAGGAACCATATTTTATATAGGTCCAGAGTACCTCGATGAATTATATCTGATAATGGTACTACATTCAAAAGTACTGAGATCAATAACTTTTTCCAAAGACACAATATAGATTAGAGATATTCCACTATCAACTATGTGAGAGAAAATAACTTAGTAGAAGCCTTCAACAAAACTCTCATCCAAATACTGAAGGAGACACTCGACAATAATAAGCAACAATGGCATGAGCAATTAGTTGAAGCCTTATGGGCCTACACCACATATAAAACTCCAATTCAGCCTACTCTTTCTCAGTGAATAGGTCCGAAGTTGTTCTACCATTAGAAGTACAACTCCCATCACTAAGGATAGCTATGGGTAGCAAGATCACAATAAAGAAGAACACCAAGTTCTAGTTAGAAGAGCTCAAAGGTTTGGAAGAGAGACGCCTATGGGCATGCAAAAACCTGAAGTTGTATAAAGCTAAAATGATTCAAGCTCATAATAGTTGGTTCAACTTAGAGCTTTTCAAGTAGGAGAGCTTATTTTAGTTCTAAGGAGAAAAATTACTATCTGTCGTAAGATGGGAGGCAAGTTTGAACCACTTGGGAAGGCCTTTTTATCATAGAGAAGGGTTACCAAGGAGGATCTTATCAGCTTATTAATCATAAGGGAGAGTGCCCAATGATTCCAATCAAAGGGCTCTACTTAAAGAAATATTATAAATCATGTTTGAAAATAATTATCATCAATAAAAATTCCATTTTGAATTCAATCTCTTCCATGTTAAAAGTATTTTTGTTTGTGAATCTGCCATGATATGTTTAGGGTAGGTGTAAGGAACCCGAGAGGAATCCTATCCTTCATCAACACAATATAAACATAAACTATACACAAACATATAAAATAAACACATATATTTTATCTTGGGCTACTCTGAGTTGAGATAATGCCCCCAATGACACTCACTCAGTCAAGCTCTAGGTTGCTGCTACCTACTAGTGTGTCACCCCTTCTTCTTACTTTGGAGGATGTAAGTCTACTACGCTTTCCTTCTTCCTTTGCAGACACATGAGTGCCTTGTTAGTTTGGTAGGCCTTACTACATGGCTGTAAGCTACCTCATGTTGGCTTCATTTAAGAGGATGTGAGTCTCAGCTTTCTTCTTTAGTTTGGTTCACTAATTGAGTATATTTGAGGTTTAGGATAAGTCCCCTAGCGGCTTCTTCCCTCCTTACTACTTCATGTTTGGATCTAGTCCTTCCTCAGGGCTCTCCGCTTAGTAGTTTCTAAGTAACATCCGTCCATTGACGACTATCTCGATGATCGCCCACTTGGAAAGTTGTAAGCCTACATGCTTTCTTTTTAGATTGATCATTGGACATTTACAGGCACTATTGGTTGGTTGGTTCTCACTATGCTGATGGATACACCACTCATGCTAATGAATACACCTTAGGTTGGTTGTTCTCGCACCTTAGGATAAGCCACTCATGGTAGATGTAAGTTTGATATGCTTTCTCATTGAGTTGGCCATCATACACCTAAAGGATTTCTTTTCCATGGCTTAGGATACAACCCCTAGCAGCACCTCCCTGTGGGCATTATATTTGGATCACATCCTTTGCGACCCCATTTAAACACTACCCAGGTTACTATCAAGTTGGATAGTTCCCTTTCTTAGTAACCACCCTATGATTGGAGAATCTATCCTATGGATGCATTCTCCTTGGTCATTAAATTTGAGATTTATCAAGGTCGACATAGCCCCTTCTTAGTGTATTTCCTTGTACACTAATAGGGTCCATGCAAACATATAAACAAAATATATAGTCACTTGTGCATTAGGAGGACATCCCTAGCGATACCATTTCCCAAGTAGACATCCTATCTTTAGGATAGTGTCAACCAAACTCCCTATAAGAATAACTTGACTACTCTTGAGTTAATATAAGTCCCCAGCAGCATTCACTGAATAGTTGCCCCTAAGTTGAGTTCAATTTGTTGTGCTACCAACAAGTCACCCCAGCGATTATTCCCTACTTTAGAAGATGTAAGTCTGCTATGCCTTTTTCTAGCACAATCATTGCACACCGAAAGGCAACCCTTTAAGTTGGCTAGCTCTTCCCTACGGCCAGTAGACTATCCATTTGGATTTATAAATCTAAGATAGGATAAGTCTGATATAGCCCCTTCTTAGTGGGTCCATCTCACACCGATAGGTCCATAAATTAAATCTATCAAATTTGATCGAGCTCACATCCCTAGTGGATATGCCCTCAATTTAAATTCAAACTAAACCAAACAAACCATATAAAATCACATGAAATTAAGATAAATTTACTACTTTTTCATAAGTCACATCCCCAATTCGCCTTATGTCAAGTTTGATTTATTGTGCATCCAACAGGTTACCCCAGTGGTTTTTCCTTGCTTCAAAATATGTAACACTTTCTTTCTAGCATCCATCACAAAAAACCCTTAGGTTGGCTAGCTCTACCCACTCAGAGTATCCCTTTAGATTTGTAAACTGAGGTAAGGAGAAACCTTCTTGGTCCATCCCACACCAACAGGGTCCATACATTAACTAAGATTAAATTAAACCCAATCTAATTTTCCTAGTAGAGTTAAATCACACTCTTCTACCACTGGAGGCCTAAATCATATGTAAACAAGTCAAGCAAACAAATCAAATTCAAAACCAGCATCCCTAGTGGAGCCAAATTAAACCAACTCTTTTGATAGAGTCTAAATCAAAGAAATTCAACCAAACTCTTATTCTTAGCAAATACATCCCCAAACAAATCTATGAAATCAAACTCAAATCCCAATCCCCAGCGGATAGCCTGAACCTGCTTCCCTAGTGGAAGGTTCATATACCCATTGCCCAATGGACTCAAGTCCATATCTCCAGCATATATGCCTCCACATCAATTAAAATTAAATAAATTAAAGTTGATTTGATCTTAATCCTCAATGGATTATAGATTCTTATCCCCAATAGATCTTCTTTCCACAAATCATATAATCAAATCAAATTAAACATTATCCCTAGATTTTCTTCTTGACATACCCTCACATGTTAATGTACAATGCATGTGTGATCCCTAGTGGATCTCCCTCCATGTCCTTGACATGGAATTCTCATCAAATCTTTTTTCTTATGCACACTTTTAATACACAAAAGCCTAACAATGTATTCATTCAAATTACATCATTTTAAATCAACATTTTATGATTTGTGATGGTGCAAGCTCAAACTAACTATACAATATCATGCAAAACATATTATAGTGCAAATTAACACACTATATTATATTATAATATATGATGTTATGTTATAATTTGCTATAATATAATATATTGTCTAATCATTATGCTTCCATTAGAATCACTTAAAAGGAACAAATAACATAATTTTTCAAAATATGAATAATGTTCATTGATGTAAAATTGTTATTTTTCTATTAGAAATGGTACAAAATAGCATAATTTTAAGTTCTTTGGTGTGTGCCATGAACTTGGCCAAATTCTTCCATCTCAACCTTCAAATTAACATTTTTTGAGTTTTGACCCAATGTATTATAACAAAAGTAAAACATGCTAAAATGTACAATAACATTTATAAACACACCACCACATTCATATAAGTTTGTTATGTTATACATTATATTTTAATATACTTTCATATAATATATTATCTTACATTACACCTTAAAATGAATCACTTTAAGCAAAAAAATTATAAAATTTGGTTGAAAAATGAATATTATTTTGGATGCAAAATTCCATTCTTTTGATTAAATGACACACCATAGCACTGATGTTCCCTAAAGCTTACCTCAAATTTGGTCACATCCCATCATCTCAACCTATAAATCAGTATTTTTATGAATTATACTAGTACAAACTCTATTACATCATACTATAACAAACTAAAATATGCTATACAATAAGTAGTAACACATAATGTATGTTAGAATCCATGATGTTACACTAAGTTATGGCATCCTATATTATAATACACTATAACATATTATATTATATTATATTTTATATCACATCACAAGGGATTTCTTAAGATAAAAATTCATAAAATTAGTCAAATAATAAAAAACTATATATTTTTCTCTACGCTTAATATTTTAAATAATAATATATTATGATCCATGCTCTACTATTATGAATTTGGCTTTCCACCATTTTAAAGTCTAAATCAACATTTTTATAAATAATCATAGTGTAGCTTGACATGATTGTAAAATACTAAAAGAATTTTAAATGCAAAATAATATATTATGATATATGATGATTTACTATGCTACAACATATAATATTTATTTTGAACATAAAATCTTACTTTTTAGACTACAAGTGGCATAGCACAACTTTGGTACTACAACATAATTACTGCTTCAAATTTAATAAATTTCATCATCTAATTTATTAAATAAATATTTTTATGATTTATATTAATATAGACTATAGGGAACAATACCATAATATACTAAAACATTTCAAAACATCTTATAACATCCAAAACATATCACACTACATGCTCAAATATTTGATGCTACATTATATAATATATGGTATTATAATATAATTTAGGGTTAAGGTTTAAGGTATTAAAATCTCTAATAGTCAAGGGAAAGTCTCTTGAAGACATTTTCTTTAGCTACATAACTTTGTTAGATTAGTTCTTTAGATCTACTCCCTAATGACATCTTTATTCAACTTTGGTTTAGGTTAGGTTAGTTTAGAGTTTATGGGTTTAGTTTAGGGAGGGTTAGTTTAGGGATTAAGGTTGGGTTTAGGGTTTAGGGTTTAGGGTTTGGGGGGTTTAGGGTTTAAGTTTAGGGTTGTATGTTTTAGGTTTAGGTTGGGTTTTAGGTTTAGGGTTTAGAGTTTAGGGTTTAGGGTTTATAGGTTTAGTTTAGAGTTAGTTTTAGTTTAGGGTTTAGGGTTTAGGGTTTAAGGTTTATCTTTTTTAACAGAGAACAAACTTAGATTCAACATTTCTTCCTTTCAATTTCATCAACCAAGTAATACCCCAAGTTTTTTAAGACACAAGCGATAATATAGATAAAAAATGAGCACCCATAGAGGAAATCAAAATCCCTAGATAAGTAGAACCGCTTCACTATAAAGACACAGTTCCATAAAGTTGATCGGAGTTTCTTTCGCTTTCTAGCAACCACCATGTCTCAAGTAGGATCCACATCATATCCCCACCTCTCCCTCCCACCACGGTAACCTCCATCACCCTCCTCCCATAACCACCACTGCTCACCACCACCTCCATATCCACCAACACCTCTAGATCCCCCCACCACTTGATAACCATCCTCACCTCTACCTCCACCACCATTTAGACTAGTTTACGGTGATGTTCTGATCAAGGTTTGGCACATTCTGGGTTTATGGTTTATGGTTAGTTTAGGTTTAAGGTTTGGGGTTTATTTTAGGGTTTAGGTTTAGCATTTAGGTTTAGGGTTAGGTTTTAGGACAATTTATGGTTTATTCTGATTTTAGGGTTTAAGGTTTAGGGTTTAGGGTTTAATTTAGTGTTGTGTTTTATTTTAGGTGGTTTAGGTTGTTTTAGGGTTAGGTTTAGGTTAGTTTGGGGTTTTAGGTTTAGTTTATGGTTTAGGATTTAGGTTTAGGTTTTTTTTAAATAAACCAAGAGAAGTTTATTTAATTTATTTAGTTTATTTTTATTTATTTTAGTTTATTTTATTTTTATTTTATTTAGGTTTATATTTTATATTTATTTTTAGTTTTAGTCATTTTAGTTTAGGTTTTATCTTAGTTTATTTTTAGGTTTATGTTTATTTACTTTTATTTTTTATTTTATTTTTTAGTAGGTTTAATTTTTTTATTTTTAGTTTAAGTTTAGCTTTTTTATTTTATTTTTGTTTTAGGTTTTTTTTTTTAGGTCTATTTTATATTTTAGATTTTAATTTAGGTTTATTTTTTTTTTAGTATATTTTATTTTATTTTGTTTAGGTTTAGGTTTAGATTTAGTTTATTTTAGGTTTAGGTTTAATATTTATTTTTTTGTTTAGTTTTATTTTAGTTTGTTTATTTTATTTTATTTTAGGTTTTATTTTTAGTTTAGGTTTAGGTTTTATTTTTTTATTTTTTTAGTTTTTATTTTTATTTTTAGGTTTAACTTTTTATTTAGTTTTTATTTTATTTTATTTTAGGTTTATTTTATTTTTATTTTTGTTTTAGTTTTAATTTTATTTAGGTGTTTTATTTCTTAGTTTAGGTTAGGTTTTTATTTATTTTATTTTAGTTGAGTTTTTATTTTTTTTATTTCATTTTCTTTTTAGGTTTAGGTTTAGGTTTTAGTTTATGTTTCTATTTTATTTTAGTTGATTATTTTATTTTGGTTTAGGTTTTATTTATTTATTTTTTTTTAGGTTTTATTTAGTTTTGATTTTTTTAGTTTTTTAGGGTTTTTTTAGGATTTAGATTTGGTTTTTGGGGTTTAGGGTTTTTTAAGTTTTTGGTTTAGGGTTTAAGTTTTAGTTTAGGGTTTAGGGTTTAAGGTTTTTTTTTAATAAAGAATAAATTCGGATTCAACAATTTTCTTCTTTTCAATTTCATGAACCAAGTAGCATCCCATGTATTCTAAGACACAAGCAATGACATAGATAAAAAATGAGCACCCATAGAGCAAATGAAAAATCCTAAATAAGTAGAACCGTCTATAATGTAAAGACACAGTTCTATAAGAAGTATCGATTTATTCTTTCTCTCCTTATAAGAACCACCCTCAGTAATAAGAACCATCATATCTCTCTCCTCCCACCAGCTTGTAAACTCCATCGCTCCTTGCATCCACACTCTGCTCACCACCTCCATATATCCACCAGACCTCTAGATCCCACCACTACGATAATCATCCTCCACCACCTCCACCGGGAACTAGACTATTGGTGATTTGATGTTCTCATTCTCATTCTTAATGTTTAAGGTTAGTTTAGGGTTTAGGGTTTAGAGTTTAATGTTCTTTTTAATAGTGGATAAATTTAGATTCAACATTTTTTCTTTTTAATTTCATTAACCAAGTAGCACCCCAAGTTTTGTAAGACACAAGCGATTCATTAATAAAAAATGAGCACCCATAGAGCAAATTGAAAACCCTAGATAAGTAGAGTCATCTCTACTATAAAGACATAGTTCCAAAGGTAGCAGATCGGATAAGCCATTTTTTATTTTCTCTAGTTCCCATCAGAACCACCCACGCCTCTCGAGTAGCAGAATCTGCCATCATATTCCTGATCTCTCCCTCCACCACCACCATGGCTATAACCTTCGCCCTCCCCTCCATAACAAACTACTACCACCACCTCACCACCCCATCCACCTCATCTCTTCTCCCTCCTTTGCGTTCACCTACAGATCTAGATTGAGCCTAATTGACAGTTATGTTCCTATCATCAAGGTTCTGTCCATTCTTAGCATTTAAGGTTAGTTTAGGGTTTAGGGTTTAAGGTTTAAAGTCTTTTTTAAATAGAGGACAAATTCATATTCAACATTTCTTCTTTTGATTTCATTAACCAAGTAGCACCCCAAGTTTTCTTAGACATAAGCAATGACATAGTAAAAAATGAGCAACCATAGAGCATATCAAAAACCCTAGATAAGTAGAACCATCTCTATTATAAAGATATCTATAGTAGCCTAAACCCACCTCTTAGGGATCCACCATCATAAAGATCTCCATTGGGTTTAGTGGAGGGTTATATAGTTTAGGTTTGGGTTTTGGTTTATGGTTAGTTTTAGGTCTATTTTAGGGTTTTAGGGTTTAGGGTTTTGGGATTGGTGGGTTTAGTGTTTATGGTTTAGGTTTGTGGGTTTAGGGTTTAAGGTTTAGGAGGTTTAGATTTAGGGTTTATGATTTTTTTCTTAAATAAGTAAATCAGTAGGTTTATTTAGTTTTTTTTTATTTATTTGAGTTTATTTTATTTTTATTTAGTTTTATTTTTTACTTTATTTATTTTATTTATTTTATTTATTTTATTTTTTTGATTTAGTTTATTTTTAGTTTGAGTTTTATGTTTAGTTTAATTTATTTTTAGGTTTAGGCTTAGGTTTATATTTTATTTTTTTTAGCTTTATTTTATTTATTTTAGGTTTATTTTTTTTAGTTTAGTTTAGGTTTATTTTAGTTTATTTTATTTTTATTTAGTTTTAGTTTAGTTTAGTTTATTTATTTTATTTTAGGTTTAGGATTTATTTTATTTTAGTTTAATTTATTTTAGTTTAGGTTTAGGTTTCTTTTATTGTTTTATTTTATTTTATTTTAAGTTTAGGTTTTTTTTTTAGATAGCGTTTTTTTTTTTTTTTTTTTTTTAGATTAGGTTTATTTATTATTTATTTATTTAGGTTTTATTTTAAGTTTATTTTTATATTTTGGTTTTATTTATTTATTTTTATTTTAGGTTTGTTTTAATTTTATTTAGGTTTATTTTAGGTTTTTATTTATTTTAGTTTAGTTTTTATTTTTTTATTTTATTTTCTTTATAATTTTAGGTTCAGGTTTAAGTTTTAGTTTATCTTTCTATTTTATTTTACATTAGTTTTTATTTTTTTATTTTTTATTTTTAGGTTTTATTTAGTTTTGGTTTAAGTTTATCACTTTTTAGGGTTTAGGGTTTAGGTTTTAGTTAGTAGTTTAGGGTTTAGGGTTTGGGGTTTAGGGTTGGGGTTTATGGTTTATGGTTTATGGTTTAGTTTAGATTTAAGTTTAGAGTTTAGGGTTTGGGGTTTTAATTTTTTTTTTTAACAGAGCAAATTGATTCAACATTTCTTCTTATCGATTTCATGAACCAAGTAGCACCCAAAGTTTTCAAAGATGCAAGTGATGACACAGATAAAAATTGAGCACCCAAAGAGCAAATTAAAATCCCTATATATGTAGAACCATCTCTACTGCAAAGACATTATTCCATAAGCATCAAATTGAATCGACTATTCTTTAGTTTCTCATTTAACCACCCCCGCCTCGATAGGATCTAACATATCCATGATCTCTCCTCACAACACAGGTTATAACCTCCACCTCTCCTCCATAACCCGCTACTCGACCACCACCTGATCCCCCCACACCACGACAAGCCTCTACCTTCTCCTCATAGATCAAGACTGAGCCTAGTTGATGGTGATGTTCCTTCCAGCCCCATTCTAGGGTTTTAGTTTAGGATTTAGGGTTATTTAGGTGGTTGCATTAGAAGATTTAGGGTTTAGGGTCAGGTTTTAGTATTTGTATTTATGGTTTGGTTTAGGTTTATTTTTAGGTTTAGGGTTTGGTGGGTTTTAGGTTTAGGGCAGGGTTGGGTTTAGGTTTAGGTTTAGGGTTTTATGGTTTATTTAGGATTAGGGTTTAGGGTTAGGGTTTTTGTAAGTTTAGGATTAGTTTTAGTTTAGGGTTTAGGATTTAGGGTCTAGAGTTTTTCTTTTAAATTAAGTAAACTGATAGGTTTAGGTTTATTTAGTTTACCTAATTTGTTTGAGGTTTCTTTATTTTAGTTTAGGTTTTTTATTTTAGTTTATTTTTAAAGTTTAAGTTTATTTTATAGTTGAGTTTTATTTTTATTTTATTTTTTAGGTTCAGGTTTTATTTTTTATTTTTAGGTTTAGGTTTAGGTTTTATTTTATTTTTTAGGTTGTTTTAGGTTATTATTTTTAGTTTATTTTAGGTTTTATTTTTTTAGATTAGGTGTAGGTTTATTTTAGTTTATCATTTTATTTAGTTTAGTTTAGGTTTAGGTTTAGTTTATTTAGGTTTAGGTTTAGGATTTATTTATTTTAGTTTAGTTTATTTTAGTTCCGGTTTAGGTTTATTTTAGTTTGTTTATTTTATTTTTAATTTAGGTTTAGCTATTTTTTAGTTTAAGTTTTAGGATTTATTTTTTATTTATTTTTTGGTTTTATTTTTAGGTTTCTTTATTATGTTTATGTTTTTTTTTAGTTTTATTTAGGTTTATTTTATTTTTTTTTTATTTTTTAATTTTATTTAGGTGTTTTATTTTTTAGTTTAGTTTAAGTTTTTATTTTATTTTAGTTTTTATTTTTTATTTTATTTTTTGTTTAGGTTTAGGTTGAAGTTTAAGTTTAGGTTTAAGTTTTAGTTTTTATTTTTATTTTATTTTTTTTATTTTATTTTGGTTTAGATTATTTTATTTATTTTATTTTATAGGTTTTATTTAGTTTAGGTTTAGGTTTTAGCTTTTTTTTAGGTTTAGGGTTTAGTTGGGTTTTTAGGGTTTTTGCATTTATGGTTTAGGGTTTAAGTTTTAGTTTAATGTTTAGGTTTTATGTTTAGGGTTTAAGTTTTAGTTTAGGGTTTAAGGTTTTTTTTAACAGAGAACAAATTCAGATTCAACATTTCTTCTTTTCGATTTCATGAACCAAGTAGCACCCTATGTTTTTTAAGATGCTAGCGATGATATAGATAAAAAATGAGCACCCATAGAGCAAATAAAAAACCCTGGATAAATAGAACTATCTATATTATAATGACTCGATTCCATAAGTAGTAGATCAGATCGATCATTCTTTAGTTTCTAGGTTCCTGAGCCACCCTCGCCTCTCAGTAGGATCTGCCATCATATCCCTACCACCACCATGGTTGTAACCTCCATTACTCCTCTCGCCTCCATAACCATCACTGTTTTGACCACCACCTCCATATCCACCAGCTCCTCCAGATCCCCCACCACCACATCGATAACCATCACCTCTACCTTCACCTCTAATGCTAGATCAGACTGAGCCTAGTTGACAGTGATGTTCCTGCCGTAAAGGTTCTACCCATTCTTTGGGTTTAGGGTTTAGGGTTAGTTTAGGGTTTAGGGTTTAGGGTATCTGGTTTAGGGTTTAGGGTTTACAGTTTAAGGTTTAAGATTTTGGGTTTTGGGTTTTTATTTTTAGGGTTTAGGGTTTAGTGTTTAGGGTTGTAGGTTTAAGGTTGTAGCTTTAGGGTTTAGGGATCAGGGTTAGTTTTAGAGTTTAGGGTTAGTTTTAGGGTTTAGGGTTAAAGATTTAAGTTTTTTTTTAATTAAGTAAACTGGTAGGTTTCAGTTTATTTAGTTTATATAACTAATTTTTCTTATATGTTTATTTAAGTTTGTTTTTTATTTTTATTTAGTTTAGTTTATTTATTTTATGTTTATTTATTTTAGTTTATTTTATTTTCTTAGTTTATTTTTTAGTTGAGTTTTATTTTTATTTTATTTTTTAAGTTTAGATTTTTTTAGGTTTAAGTTTATGTTTTATGTTTATTTTTAGGTTTTATTTTATAATTTAGGTTTAGGTTTATTTTTAGTTTATTTTACTTTATTTAGTTTAGGTTTATGTTTAGGTTTAAGTTTAGATTTAATTTATTTTAGTTTAGTTAATTTTATTTTAGGTTTAGGTTTATTTTATTTTATTTATTTTCTTTTTTTAAGTTTAGGTTTTTTATTTAATTTCATGCTTAGGTTTTATTTTTAGGTTTATTTTTTAGGTTTAGGTTTTTATTTACTTTTTATTTTATTTTATTTTTGGTTTATTTTATTCTTATTTTACATTTAGTATTAATTTTATTTAGACTTTTATTCTCAAGTTTAGATTTTTATTTATTATATTTTAGTTTATTTTTATTTTTTATTTTATTTTATTTTTAGGTTTAGGTTTTAGTTTAGCTTTTTATTTTATTTTAATTTATTTATTTTATTTTAGGTTAATTTTTTTAATTTTTATTATATTTTATTTAGTTTAGGTTTAGGTTTTAGGTTTTAGGGTTTGTGGTTTGGGTTTAGGGTTTGTTTTGTGTTTAGGATTTGGGTTTAGGGTTTCTGTTTTGTGGTTAAGTGTCAAGGTTTAGGGTTTAGGGTTACCTGTTTAGAAGTTTAGGGTTTAGGATTTTTAGGGCTTAAGGTTTAGGGTTTAGGGTTAGATTTATTTTAAAGTTTAGGTTTAGGTTTTATTTTTTTATTTTATTTTAGTTTAGGGTTTTGGTTTAATTTATTTTTATTCTAGGTTTAGGTTTTATTTTTTTTAGTTTAGTTTATTTTAGTTTAGGTTTAGGTTTATTTTATTTTATTTATTTTAGTTTAGGTTTCTTTTTTAGTTTAGGGTTTAGGTTTTATTTTTTATATACTTTTAGGTTTCATTTTTAGGTTTATTTTTAAGGTTTAGGTTTTTATTTAGTTTTTATTTTATTTTATTTTAGGTGTATTTTATTTTTATTTTACATTCAATTTTTATTTTATTTAGGTTTTTTATTATTAGGTTTATTTTATTTTTAATTTAGTTTTGGTTTTTATTTATTTAATTTTAGTTTAGTTTTTATTTTTTATTTTATTTTATTTTTACATTTAGGTTTAGGTTTAGGTTTAGGTTTAGGTTTAGGTTTAGGTTTTAGATTAGGTTTTTATTATTTATTATTTTATTTATTTATTTGGGCATTTTATTTCTATTTTTAGGTTTTATTTAGGTTAGGTTTAAGTTTTAGTTTTGGTTTGGTGGATTGGGTTTAGTGGACTGGGGTATCTGCGCAGGTTGTAGGTTGTGTTTTAGGGTTTATTTAGGGTTAGGTTTTTAGGTTTAGGTTTTTGGGTAGGGTTTAGGATTTAGGTAGGTTTAAGGTAGGGTTTAGGGTCATGATTTTATTATTATTATTATTATTATTATTATTAAATTAACTAAATTAGTAGGATTAGGTTTAGGTTTTAGTTTAGGTGTTTTTTATTTTTTATTTATTTATTTTTATTTAAGTCCTTTTATTTATTTTTTTTAGGTTTTATTTAGTTTGGGTGGTTTTAGCATTTTAGTATGGTTCAGGTGTGGTTAGTTGAGGGTTTAGAGTTTAGGGTTTAAGGTTTGGAGTTTAGGGTTTAGGGTGTAGGGTGTAGGGTTTAGGGTTTAATGTTTAGGTTTTAGAGTTTAAGGTATAGGGTTTAGGGTTTTAAGGTCTAGGGTTTAGGGTTTAGGGTTTAGTGTTTCGGTTTTAGGTCTAGGGTTCTGGTTTTAGATTGGGGTTTATAATTTTTGGTTTTTTTCCTTAACAGAGAAAAATTTAGGATTCAACATTTCTTCTTTTCGATTTCATCAACCAAGTAACACACCAAGTTTTCTAAGACACAAGTGATGAAGTAGATAAGAAATGAGAATGCATAGAGCAAATCAAAAACCCTAGATAATTAGAACCGTCTCTACTATAAAGACATAGTTGCATAAGCAGTAGATCGGATCGACTGTTCTTCAGTATCTCTAGTTCCCATTAGAGCCACCCTGGCCTCTTGAGTAGCTTGATCGACCATCATATCCTCGATCTCTCCCTCCACCCCCACGGTTGTAACCTCCATCGCTCCTCCCGACTCCGTAACCATCACTACTTTGACCACCACCTCCATATCCACCATCACCTCCACCTTCGCCTCCACCTTCACCTCCATCTTCAGATCTAGACAGAGCCTGGTTGATGATGTTCCTTCCATCAAGTTTCTACACATTCTAAGGGCTTATGTTTATTATATTTATTTTGGTAGTTTATTTTTAATTTATTTTAGTTAATTTTGGTTTAGGTTTAGTTTTATGGTTTGGGATTTAGGGTTTAGGGTTTTTATGTTTATGTTTTTAGGGTTACAATTAGGGTTAGGGTTTGTTTAGGTTTTATTATGATTTAGAGTTTAGGGTTTGACTGTATTTAGGTTTAGTCTGGGGTTTAGGTTTAGTAGGTTTTGTGGTTTAGAGTTTAGTGTTAGTTGGATTTAAGTTTAGGTTTAGGGTTTAGGGTAGGGGTTTAGGTTTAATTTTAGTTTATAGACATAATTTTATTTATTTATTTTAGTTTATTTTTTTTTATTTTTAGGTTTATTTTTAATTTTATTATTTATTTAGTTATTTTAGGTTTATTTATTTTTTTTTTTTATTTTAGTTTATTTTAGGATTAGATTTAGGTTTATGTTTAGTTTTGGGTTTAGTTTTTTTATTTTATTTTATTTTTAGTTTATGATTTCTTTTTTTATTTTTAAGTTTAGGTTTAGGATTTTTTTTTTAGGTTTAGGTTTTAGGTTTTTTTTTTTTAGTTTAGTTTTATGTTTTTTTAGTTTATTTTATATTATTTAATTTGGGGTTTAAGTTTAGTTTATTTTAGGCTAGTTTAGGTTTTATTTAATTTAGTTTAGTTTATTTTAGTTCGGGTTTAAGTTTATTTTAGGTTTAGGGTTTTAGCTTAGGGTGTAGGTTTTATTTTTAGGTTTATTATTTAGATTTATATTTTTATTTAGTTTTTATTTTATTTTATTTTAGGATTATTTTTAGTTTTATTTTATTAAGTTTTTTATTTTATGTTTATTTTTTTAAAGTTTAGTTTAGGATTTTATTTATTTTATTTGAGTAGTTTTATTTTACATTTAGTTTTAAGTTTTAGGTTTAGGTTTTTAGTTTAGATTTTATTTTATTTTGTATTTATTTAGGTTTATTTATTTATTTATTTATTTAGGTTTTATTTAGTTTAGGTTTAGGTTTTAGGTTTTAGGGTTTATGATTGGGTATAGTGGGTAGGGGTTTAGGGTCAGGAGGGTTTGGGGTGGGTAGGATTAGATTTAGGGTGGTTGGTTTGGGAGGGTTTGGGTGGGGTCAGAGGTTGTGGTAAGGTTAGGTTTTTTTTTAATTTTAATTAAGCAAACCCGGTTGGTTTAGGTTTATTTTAGTTTTTATTTATTTTATTTTAGGTTTATTTTATTTTATTTAGTTATATGTATTTTAGTTTATTTATTTGACTTTAATTTTAAGGTTTAGGTTGAGGTTTAGGTTTATTTTTTAGATTAGTTTTATTATTATTTTATATTTTAGGTTTAGGTTTTATTTTTTTATTTTTATATTTATGTTTAGGTTTTTATTTTATTTTTTTAGGTTTAGGTCTTAGGTTTTTATTTTAGGATTATTTATAGGCTTTATTTTTTAATTTAGGTTTAGGTTTATTTTTGTTTATTTTCTTTTATTTATGGTTTAGGTTTATATTTAGGTTTAGTTTTTTTTTTAGGTTTTGCTTTAAGTCTTATATATTTTTGTTTAGTTTATCTTAATTTAGGTTTGGGTATATTTTATTTTTATTTTAGGTTTAGTTTTTTTTTTTAAGTTTAGGGTTTAGAATTGATTTGTAGGTTTTATTTTATGTTTATATTTTAGGTTCAAGTTTTATGTAGTTTTATTTCATCTATTTTAGGTTTATTTTATTTTCATTTTAGGTTTAGATTTTATTTTACCTAGGTTTTTATTTTTAGTTTAGCTAGGGTTTTATTTATTTTATTTTATTTTAGATTTTATTTTTATCTCACATTTTTTTTAAGTTTAAAGTTTAGGTTTAGGTTTAGCTTAGGTTTTGTTTATTTTAATTTAGTTTAGGTTATTTTATTTATTTTATTTTAGTTTTATTTAGTTTAGGTTTTTATATTTAGGGTTTAGGGTTGGTAGGTTAGTTGAGGGTTTAAAGTTTAAGGTTTAGGGTTTGGAGTTTAGGGTTTAGCGTTTAGGTTTTAGGATTTAGGGTTCATAATTTAGATTTTAGGGTTTAAGTTTTAGTGGTTATGGTTTAGGGTTTAGGTTTAGGGTTTAGGTTTTGGTCCAGGGTTCATGTTTTAGTTTGGGGTTTGTTTTTGGTTTTCCTTTTTAAAAGAGAATAAATTAAGATTCAAAATTTCTTATTTTGATCTCAGTAACCAAGTTTTCTAGGACACAAGCGGCGACAGATAAAAAAATAGAGAGCAAATCAAAACCCTAGATAATTAGAACCATCTCTACTATAAAGACACCATAAGTAGTAGATCGGATCGTCATTTTTCAATTTCTCCACCCCATCAACCACGACCTCTCGAGTAGTGGGATCCACCATCATATCCCCGATCTCTCCCTCTGCCACCATTATGGCTGTAACCTCTATCTCTCCTCCCACCTCCATACCCACCAGTGCTCTAACCACCACCTACATATCCACCAGCACCTCCAGATCCCCCACCACCACTGTGATAACTGCCGCCTCCGCCTTTGCCTCCACCGCCATATCTAGACTTAGCCTTGTTGATGGTGATGTTCATGCCGTCAAGGTTCAACCCATTCTTAGGGTTTAGGTTTAGGTTTAGGTTTAATTAGTTTTAGGGTTTAGGTTTATTTTTTAATTTATTTAGTTACTTTAGGTTTAGGTTTAGGGTTTAAGGTTTAGGGTTTGGGTTTAGGGGTTTTATAGGGTTTTTTTTTTAAACTCAAATGATTTCATAACAAACAAGAAATTTTGAAATCAAACAAGGCATTATCCTCTAATAACTAATAAAATAGGATAAAATAAAATGCAATTCAAAAATTCACAAAAGTATTATTTCAAAGAATGTTTTAACTCCTAGAGACAATAAAATTTGATTTTATAGAAGGCCAACAAAGCCCATATCATCATCAGATTTCTTCAAATACTCCTTAACCTTCTCAGCCTGTGAGTATGTGTAATCACTAGCAATCACGACGGTGAGGACATTCTTGTAAGCATTGATGAACATGTGGGGCGCTGCAATAAGGGTAGGATAAGAGAGGGCTAGTGAGAGAGAAGTGATCATCAAAAGGCCTGTCGAAACTTCTTGATGAGATCATCTTCAATGAGCTCAAGCACCTTAGGACTAAACACTGAACCATCATCATACACAGACTGGATGACAAGGCCATAAAAGAATGCACTAATCCCCAACTTAGGGAGGAGAGAAACCTCTGAGGATCCCACCTTATCGCCTTTTTTAATCAGCTCAATCGAGGTGATAATTTCCACAGTACCCTTGTTGATCTTAGTTGGGATGTTGAGAACCTGGAAGAAAGAAGTCTATGAAGGATCTAGACGGTGTTGCTGAGGAACCACAACATCAATAGGCAACAAGACCAACGGTGAGCAACCTTTGTATTTTGCAACCTCTAATTTCTTTAAGATCACCTTTCATAAAAATTTGCTCAATCAGCGTTTAGGATTTAGTGTTTAGGGTTTAGGGTTTAGGATTTAGGGTTTTGGGTTTAAGGTTTAGGGTTTAGGGATTTTTAGGGTTTAGGGTTTAGGGTTAGTTTTAGGGTTTAGGGTTTAGGGTTTAGGGTTTTGGATTTAGGGTTTAGGTTTTTTTTCTAAAATTAGTTAAACTAGTAGGTTTAAGGTAATTTAGTTTCTTTAGTTTATTTATTATTTATTTTAGTTTATATTATTTTTTTATTTTTATATAGGTTTAATTTTTAATTTTATTTAATTTATGTATATTTACTTTAGTTTAGGTTTTTTATTTTAGTTTATCTTTTTGGTTTAGGTTTAGGTTTAGGTTTATTTTTTAGTTGAGTTTTATTTTAATTTTAATTTTGAGATTTAGGTTTTATTTTATTTTAAGTTCAGTTATTTTATTTTATTTTAGGTTTAGGTTTTTATTTAGGTTTAGGTTTTATAGTTTATTTTATTTTATTTTAGTTTAGTTTAGGTTTAGGTTTAGGTTTAGTTTATAGATTTAGGTTTACATTTTATTTTAGTTTAGTTTATTTTAGCTTTTATGTTTATTTTGTTTATTTTATTTTATTATAGGTTTAGTTTTTAATTTAGGGTTTAGGTTTATTTTTAATTTTAAGGTTTTATTTTTAGGTTTATTTTTAGGTTTAGTTTTCATTTAGTTTTATTTTATTTTTTAGGTTTATTTTATTTTATTTTACATTTTGTTTTATTTTAAATCTTTTATTATTAGGTTTATTATATTTTTTAGTTTATTTTAAGTTTATTTATTTTATTTTAATTTATTTTTATTTTAATTTTAGGTTTAGGTTTAGATTTTAGTTTATTTTATTTTATTTTTTTATTTTATTTAGGTTTGAGTTTTATTTATTTTATTTTTTAGGTTTTATTTTTAAGTTTAGTTTTTTAAGTTTTGTGGTTTGGTTTTGGGTTTAAGGTTTAGGGTTTAGTGTTTAGTGTTTTAGGGTTTAGGGTTTAGGAAAGGGTTTATGTTTTAGGGTTTAGGGTTTAGTGTTTAGGCTTTAGGGTTTTTAGGGTTTAAGGTTTAGGGTTTGTTTTATTTATCACTAAATTGCTAAGAAAAATAGGTACAAAAAGACCATATTAGAGACTAAACTCAAAAAGAAAAAAAAACTACTACTCAAATGAGCTATAAGAGAATCCTAAAGAGTTTAGTCCCTAAACTAATACATCAAAGAGCAATAAAGAAAAAAACAAAGATATAACTAAAAAAGCTAACCAAAAGCCAACAAAGGGGAAGAATCCACGGAGCTCGAAAAGAACCTCCAAAAAGATAAAGATCCATAAGAAATGGAAAACTGCAACCTGCAACTGAAGACAACTCTAGCCATCTAAGAAAAAGAGACAATCAGTAAGACTTCAGCTCCCTCCAAGAAGAAGAAGAGACCAACTAAAAATAAGAAACTGCAACCTACAAGAAATCTCAGCCAAAAGGAGATCAGAAAACATAAAGAGAAAAAAACTGAGGCTTAGATATGAGGAAAGAAGGAAAATCACATTAATGAGGGGATCAAATCCTAAGTGTATCCAACTTCAAAGAAGGGTTACAAATAGGAAAAGTCACCAGCCACAAAAATATCAAGGAAAAAATCCATCATATCATCATAGCCATCCCATCCAAAGAAAAATACAAAACTATCATAATAGGCACCCAACCAAAGAAAAAGTGAAGCTAATGAAACAAAAAGGGAGAGAAGACCAATAGATAGAAGTAAAATAAGGCAATCCCAACAAAACCAAATATGAACACCTCTTATAAAAAAGGCAGAAAAGCAGCTCACAGCCCAAAAAAATGAAAAGAGACCTCAAAGCCAAAGCCAATAGAGCCTATAACAACACCAATCCAAGACCACCAAGGCACCAAGCCAACAGAGCGCACAACAACACCAATCCAAAGCCACCAAGGCACCAATGAAAGGAAATAGCCAATAGAACACAAAAGAAAAATAGCCCAGGAAAGAGCAAGAGAGCCAAATCAACCAAAAAAAAAGAAGGTTAGCAAAAGCTAAAACTAACTGATAGAGAAATAGCCAACCAATGGACAAACCACATGCTAAGGACAAAATGCCCAACCTACCACCAATAAATAGAGCAAAAGAACCACCAAAAAAAGAAAGGCTAACAAGAACAAAGTAATGAGCACAAAACCAACCAAATAAACAAAAAAAAAACACAACAAATAGAAGCCAAGCTAGAAGGAGGGAAAATTAGCCAAGAAGCCAATACTCCAAATAGCAAGAGAACACACACAAAGAAAAGCTCAACCAACGAGAAAAACTAGCCAAAAGTCAAACCTCCCAAGGACAAGAGAGATTATTTCCAAGAAGCTTTGGAATGAGTAACCCTCTGCAAGTGAGGAGGAGCATAAATCTAAACACTTTTTCTCTTTTTCTTCTTGTAAAAGGTTTTATAACCATGCCCTTTCTCAAAAAAATCTCAATCCAAAAATGAGTCAATATTGTTATAAAAGGCATGGGGATTAGTAGAAGCTATCAATTTTAAAGAAGAGCATTTAGACTCATCCACAAGATTTGACAAAGAAAAATCAGAAATAGTATGCATTTCAAAATTAAAACTGAAGGAAGGGGCATAAATAGCTTTATTAAAAAGATAATTATCAATATTTTCACCTTCAAACAAAATCTGAAGAGTATCCTCCCTATCTTAATTCATAAAAGAAGCAAGAGAAGTAGAATCCAGATTTTCAATATAATCTTCATGTAAGGAATCAAAGTAAGATTCAAATCCCTTAGAAACACATAGAATATTACCAAATTATGAACATAATTACTAGCCATAGAAAACCATCATTTTGAACAAATAGAACTATTCATAATGAGAGAATTATCGTATCTAAATCTTATTTTTTAAAAGAAGGATCACCAATATTAACAAGATTGAGAAGTTAAAATATCGAAATAAGAACATTCTTTTCACCACCATTCTCAAAGAAGGCAAAGAAATAGACTCTTTCCCATGATCTAAAGCATACATAGGAGAAAGAGAAACAACATCCAACTGATTGGAAGAAATGATGTTAACATCAACAATATTCAAACCATCATCATGAAAGGACCTATGCACAACATCCAAACCATTAGAATCATTATCCATAGCCTATAAAGTCTTCCCTTTAACAGAATCATCTAAACAAACAATTAGAGCATGATTATTAGTTAAAACCTTTTCAAAAACATCAAAATTACCTTTCGCATTAGACAAATCTTTAATAAGTAAAACTTTTTCAGAAGATTCAGAAATTTGGTTTTACAAAACATCAAAATTTTGAAAAGCAGATTTTCCTTTATCCAACTTGAGAGAATAATAATTTTTTTCAACAATTTAATTCTTACTGATGATTTTCTTCCTAAGAGAGGGATGAACAATAAAGCAATCAAAAATTTCAAGCCCATGAATCTTACAATGATTACAAAAAATGGGAAAGTTCTCAAAAACAACTTTATAAAAATACCGCATTTATCCGAACCAAACCAAATTTCTTTTGGATATTTTTTAGTAATATCAATCTCTACAAGAATTCTAGCAATGAGCTAGAAAGAAATGTTGCTTGATCAACTTGCAAAGGTGACCAAAAATCAGCCCAATAGCATAAAGAATCTGATGATTAAATAGATGAATCCATAAGTTAAGGAAATCCAAATGGGAATAATAGGAGACTCTTCACTAACATGAAACACCACTTCAAAATACCCATTTGACAATTAAAAACATAGTATTGTTGCCTAGAAAATATTATTACGTAATCAAGGTCATTAGAAAGTTTAATCAGAACATGCCTTTGCATCAATCAGCCTGATAGAAAAAGAACTAGATAAATTTAAGTGAAAAAAGAATGAATATCTTCCATCCGCTTAAATGAAAACTTTCTAGTCAAAGAAAAGAAAAAGGCTCAAATAATCTTTCAATATCCTCATCTAAAATCATAATTGTTAAAGTACCTTTAAAAGTCATATGAAGAAAATTCAAAGGAGGCTTGGTGGAGGAATTCTTACTAGTTAAAGCCTCTTTGAAAGATTTAGAAACAACAGGTAATTTAAAGGTAGGATTACCCAAAATATCTGATGCCCTAGCGGGATCCATCGACACATGGGATTTAACCCATGGATTTGAATAAGCTAATGACATGAGTCACAGTGTCGTGATAAGAAAATGTCAAGATCGCCCTAAGGCCAACAATCTATTGGGAAACCAAGAGAGAAAATTCTCGAAAACTCATCAAGAATGTGAGGGATCCCAAAATCTCAATATAGGTGGTTGTTTTATTATTTTATTTTATTAGTTTATTAGTTAGTTATATTTATTAGTTTTAGTTTAATTTAGTTTAGTTAATTAGGTTATGAGTTTAGTTTTATTAGTTTAGTTTTATTATTATTATTTTAGGTTAGTTTAGTGGTGGGGCATTTTAGGTTTAATTATTTATTAGTTTATTTTAGTTTGTTTGTTTATTTGGTTTATTTTTAGTTTATTACTTAGTTATTAGTCTTAGTTTATTTATTATTAGTTTATTATTAGTTATGGTTTATTATTATTAGGTTTATTTTGTTTATTAGTTTATTAGTTTATTTATTAGTTTATTAGTTATTATTTAAATTTTAGTTTATTCAGTTTATTATTATTATTTTTTAGTTTAGTTTATGGTTTAGTTTTTTTTATTAGTTATTATTAGTTATTTATTGTTTTATTATTATTATTATTTAGATGGTTTATTATTAGTTTTTTTAGATTAGTTTTTTTAGTTTATTATTATTATTAGTTTATGTTAATTACTATTAGTTTTATTATTATTATTATTTAGTTTTATTTATTTTAGTTATTTAGTTTTAATTATTTAGTTATTTATTTTATTAGTTAGTTTATTATTAGTTTATTATAGTTTATTAGTTTTAATTAGTTAGTTTAATTATTATTATTATTTTTAGTTTTTTATTATTATATTTTATTATTTATTATTATTATTATTATTTATTTATTAGTTTTATTAGTTAGTTTTTTTAGTTATTTAGCTAGTTTTGTTTTATTTTATTATTATTTATTAGAGTTTATTAGTTTATTGTTTTTATCATTAGTTTACATTTTATTTTATTAATTAGTTTAGTTTTATTAGTTAGTTTTTTTTAGTTTGTTTATTATTATTATTATTAGTTATATTTATTTTATTTATTTATTATTATTTTGTTATTTTATTACTATTTAGTTTTAGTTAGTTTATTAGTTTAGTTTTGTTATTTTATTTATTAGTTTATTTTTATTAGTTTTATTATTAGTTATTAGGTTTATATTATTATTATTAATTTTAGTTTAGTTTAGTTTAGTTTTTTTATTATTATTATTAATTATTTATTATTTATTATTATTATTATTATTATTATTATTTAGTTAGTTTTATTTTTATTAGTTTGTTTTATTAGTTTTTTAGTTTTTATTATTATTAATTATGTTTATTATTTATTTTATTATTACTATTTAGTTTTATTTATTTTAGTTAGTTTATTTATTTTAGTTTTATTAATTAGTTTATTATTAGTTTATTATTATTATTTTATTTTATTTTAATTAGTTTTATTTTATTATTATTAGTTTATTATAGTTTTTTTATTATTAGTTAGTTTATTATTATTATTATTATAGTTTATTTTATTAGTTTATTATAGTTATTTTGTTTATTTATTTTGTTAGTTTTATTTTATTTATTAGTTTATTATTAGTATTATTAGTTAGTTATTATTATTTTTTAGTTTTGTTTTATTACTAGTTATTATTATTAGTTTTATTAGTTTAGTTTATTATTATATTTATTTATTATTATTTTTTTTATGGTTTATTAGTTAGTTTTTAGTTTTAGTTAGTTATTTAGTTTATTTATTATTAGTTAATTATTTAGTTTATTATTAGTTTTAGTTTTATTTTATTAGTGGTTTAGTTTATTTATTAATTAGTTTTTATTAGTTAGTTTTTTTATTAGTTTATTTTATTAGTTATTAGTTTTAAGTTTATTTATTTAGTCAATTTTATTATTATTTATTTATTATTAGTTTAATTTTTTTATTATTATTTGGTTTTAGTATTAATTTATTATTATTAATTTATAGTTTTATTGGTATTATTAGTTTTAGTTTTTCTTATTATTATTATTATTAGTTTTTATTTATTATTTAGTTATTATTATTATTTTATTATTTGGTTTATTAGTTTTTTTTTAGTTTTATTATTATATTAGTTTTATTATTATTATTATTAATTTAGTTGGTTTTATTTAGTTTTTTTAGTTATTATTATTAATATTATTATTATTATTATATTATTAATTTAATTATTATTATTAGTTTTAATTATTATTATTATTAGTTTTATTAGTTTTAGTTATTTATTAGTTATTTATTTTATTTTAGTTATAATTAGTTTATTTTATTAATTACTATTATTATTTTATTAGTTTATTTAATTATTATTTTTTATTATTAGTTTATTATTTAGTTTAGTTTTAGTTATTTATTATTTTAGTTTATTATTATATTTATTTATTAGTTTTAAGTTATTTTTTATTATTAGTGTTTTTTATATTATTATTTTAGTTTAGTTTATTTTTTTATTATTATTAGTAATTATTTTAATTTAGTTAGTTTTATTAGTTTATTATTAGTTATTTATTAGTTTATTTATTTTATTTTAGTTATTTTATTATTTATTTATTATTATTTAGTTTTTTTAGTTATTAGTTTTATTAGTTTTATTTTTAGTTTTAGTTAGTTATTAGTTTATTTTTAGTCTTATTATTAGTTAGTTTTTTAGTTTATTATTTAGTTTAGTTATTTTAGTTTATTAGTTATTAGTTTAGTCATAGTTTATTAGTTTAGTATTTATTAGTTAGTTAGTTATTAGTATTTTATTAGTTTAGTTCATAGTAGTTTTAGTTTAGTTATTAGTTTAGTTATTTAGTATTAGTTAGTTTTATTATTAATATTTTAGTATTTATTTTTTATTATTATTATTAGTTTTAGTTATTATTAGTTATTTTAGTTTTATTTAGTTTTATTTAGTTAGTTTATTGTTTTTATTAGTATATTTTTGTTATTAGTTTATTATTTAGATATTAGTGTTTTATTATTAGGTTTAGGGTTTAGGGTTTTAGGGTTTAGTGGTTTTTAGGTATTTTTATTTTGATTTTTTTGATTTTTTATTTTTTTTAGGGTAGGTTTTATGTTTTGTTGTTTTAGTAGTTTAGGGTTTTTTGGTTTTTTTTTTTAAACAAAGAACAAATTCAAATTCAACATTTATTCTTTTCAATTTCATCAACCAAGTTCTTAATACAACATAAATAAAAAAAAATGAGCATCCCAGAGCAAATCAAAACCTTAGATAACTAGAACTGCTCTTATAAAAGCTTCCATCAGTGGATTGGTTGTTTTTTAGTTTCTCCAGCTCCCATGAACCACCCAACTCAAGGATCCACCATCATATCCCCAATCTCTCCCTCTGCCACCACCACAGTTGTAACCTGCATCACTCCTTCTACCTCCATAACCACCCAGCTCTGACCACCACCTCCTTATCCACCAGGACCTCCGATCCCCACCACCATAATCCGCCACCTCCGCTTTCGCCTCAGATATATCTAGACTAAACCTAGTTGATGGTTATGTTTCAGCCGTCAAGGTTCTTCACATTCTTAGGGTTTAGGCTTACTTTTTAATTTATTTAGTTTATTTTCTATTTATTTTAGTTTATTTTATTTTTTTATTTTTCTTTAGGTTTATTTTTTTTATTTATTTTAGATTATTTATTTTAGGATTATTAATTTTAGTTTATATTTTTTTAATTTTAGCTTATTTCTTAGGTTTAAGTTTTTATTTAAGTTTATTTTTTAGTTGAATTTTATTTTTGTTTTATTTTTTAGTTTGATGTTTAGGTTTAGTTTTTATTTTATTTTCGTAGGTTTAGGTTTATTTTTAGTTTATTTTAGTTTATTTAGTTTAGGTTCAATTTATTTTAGGTTTAGGTTTAGGTTTTTTTTTAAATTTTAGTTTTATTTATTTTAGTTTAGGTTCATATTTGTTTTATTTTGTTTGTTTTATTTTTATATTAGGTTTAGGTTTTTCTTTTTAGTTTAGCGATTAAGTTTTATTTTTTATTTATTTTTAGGTTTTATTTTTAGGTTTATTTTATAAATTTTGGTTTTATTTAGGTTTTCTTTATTTTATTTGAGGTTTATTTTATTTTATTTTATGTTTAGTTTTATTTTCTGTTTATTCTTAGGTTTATTTTATTTTTTTAGTTTAGTTTATGTTTTTCTTTATTTTATTTTAGTTTATTTTTATTTTTTATTTTTATTTTATTTTTAGGTTTAGGTTTTAATTTATGTTTCTTTATTTTATTTTATTTTTTTTATTTTATTTAGGTTTAAGTTTTTAATTATATTTTTTATTTTATTTATCTTATTTAGGTTTTAGGGTTTAGGTTTTAGTTTTGTGGTAGTTTTTAGTGGTTTTAGGCTCTGCCTTTAATGTTTAGGGCCCAGGCCTAGGCCTGGTGGTCAGCAGGTCAGTTAGTTAGATCAGGCCATTTAAAGCTCAGGATTAGGATCTTGTGGTTTTACCCATCTTGGTGGCCTAGGGCCCAGTGGCCTGGTGGCTCCAGCCTGGGTCAGGGTCCTTGGAAGCCCAGGGCCTTGATCCCAAGATCTTGGTCCAGGATGACTGGGTCTAAGGCTCAGGAGTCTGGCCTAGGTCAGGCCTGCTGCACAAGATCAGGGGAGTGTTTAAGATTTAAGGGTTTTATAAAAAAAAGCAAATCCATGTTTAGTTTATTTAGTTATTATTTATTTAGTTATTATTTTTTTTTTATTTAGTTTTATTTTAAATTTATTTTGTTTAGTTTATTTTAGGTTTATTTATCTTTAGTTTAGGTTTTATTTTAGTTTATTTTCTTTAGGTTTAGTTTAGGTTTATTATGTTTATTTTTAGTTTAGTTTTATTTTCATTTAAGTTTAGGTTTTAGCTCTATTTTATTTTTAGCTTTAGGTTTTAGATTTTTATTTGTAGTTTTATTTTATTTTTTGCTTAGTTTTGGTTTTATTTTAGTTTATTATATTTTATTTTATTTTAGGGTTTTAGTTTATTTTAGGTTTTATTTTTTTAGTTTAGCTTTTAATCTTTGTTTATTTAATATTTATATTTTACTTTAGGTTTTTTTATTGTTTATTCATTTTAAGTTTTATTTTTAGGTTTATTTTTTTGGTTTATTTTATCTAGTTTTATTTTATTTTATTATGTTTATTATATTTTTATTTTATGTTTAGTTTGATTTTATTTAGGCTTTTATTTTAGGTTTATTTTATTTTTTAGTTTAGTAGTTTTATTTATTTTAATTTTATTTAGTTTTATTTTGTTTTATTTTAGGTTTAGTAGGTTTAGTTTAGGTTTATGGTTTTAGTTTACATTTTATTTTATTTTATATTTATTTAGTTTAGGCTTTTATTTATTTTATTTTATCAGTTTAAGTTTATTTATTTATTTTATTTTAGTTTATATAGTTTAAGTTTATGTTAAGCATTTTAGGTTAGGATTTAGTGGAGGGTATCAGTGGCCCATGGTTAGGGTGAGTAGGGTAGTCATAAGGGTAGGGTTTAGGGTCCAGGGCCTAGGGTCAGGCTCATTAGGTCATTAGTTTTTGGTTTAGTTCAAGTTTATTTATTTATTTTGTTTAGCTCTAGTTTATTTTATTATTAGGTTTAGTTTAAGTTTAGGTTTATGTTTAGGTGTTTACATTTTATATTTTTACTTTATTTAGGCCTAGTCTTTTAATTATTTTATTTTATTTTATTTGCATTAAGTATTTATCTATGTTTATGTTTAGTGTAGGGTTTGGGGTGTAGAGCCCAGGGTTTAGTATGGCAGTAGGGTAGGGTGGGTCAGGTAGGTTTGGTAGGATTAGTTTTAGGGTTTAGAGTTAATTTTTTATTTTATTTATTTTACGGTTTATTTTATTTGTATTTTAGTTTATTTATTTTAGTTTGAGTTTTTTATTTTGTGTATTTCAGGTTTAGGTTTATTTTTAGTTTAGTTTTATTTTAATTTATTTTTAGGTTTAGGTTATTTTTTTATTTCATGTTTTAGGTTTTAACTTTAATTTTTAAGTTCAAGTTTTTTATTTTATTTTAGTTTTATTTTATGTTTTAGTTGTAAGTTTAGGTTTCAATTTATTTTTAATTTATTTTATTTTATTTAGTTTAAATTTTGGTTTAGGTTTAGGTTTTATTTATTTTTGTTTAGTTTATTTTATTTTAGGTTTAGGTTTATTTTTATTTTTATTTTAGGTTTATGTTCTTTTTTTTTACTTTATTTTATTTTTATTTTAGTTTGGTTTTATTTTTTTGGTTTATTATTTAGGTTTAGTCTTTATTTATTTTTATTTTATTTTATTTTAGGTTTTATTTTATTTTATTTTTTTTATTTTATTATTATTTAGGTTTTTTTTATTTTTATTAGGTTTTATTTATTTTATTTTAGATTAGTTATTTTTATTTTATCTTTTTTAGAGGTGTTTTATTTTATTTTATTTTATTTATTTTATTTTAGAGGATTTTTATTTATTTTTTAGGTTTAGTTTAATTTTGTGGTTTAAGGGTAGTTTAGGGTTTGTTTATGGTTTAGGGTCAGGGTCAGGTGAGGTAGGGTTTAGGTTTATGTTAGTGGTAGAGTTTATTTTTAGGGTAGGTATATGTCGGTAGAGTTTTATTTGGAGGTTTAGGCTCAGTCAGGGAGGGCTTGTAGATTTAGGGTTAGTTTATGGTTTAGCATTTTGGGTAGGTAGGATTTTAAGGGTAGGTTAGGGTTTGGGCATTTTAAACATAACAAATTATGTTTAAATTTATTTAGTTTATTTTATTTTATTTTATTTATTTTATGTTTATTTCTTATTTTATTTTGTTTATTTATTTTAAGTTTAGGTTGTGTCTCAGTTCATGTTTATTTTAGTTTGGTTTTATTTTCATTTTAGGTTTAGTTTAGGTTACTATTTTGTTCTTTAGGTTTTAGGTTTTATTTTAAGTTTGTTTCTTAGTTTAATTTTTTGTTTAGGTTTGGGATAATTTTATTTATTTATTTAGTTTAAAGTCCGGTTTAGTTTATTTTAAGTTTATTTTTTATTTATTTTAGTTTAGTTTAGGTTTATTTTATTTTATTTATATTAGTTTTATGTTTTTTAGTTTAGGTTTAGGTTTTATTTTTTATTTATTTTTAGGTTTGTTTAAGTTTTTTATTTATTTTATTTTATCTCATTTTAGGTTAATTTTACATTTATTTTATTTTATTTATGTTTCTTATTTTAGATTTATTTTATTATTTTAGTTTAGGTTTATTTTATTTTAGTAGTTTTAGTTTATTTTTATTTTGGATTAGGTTTAGGTTAGATTTAGGTTTTAGTTTACATTTTATTTCTTTACTTTGGTTTAGGTTTTATTTATTTATTTTATTTTAGGTTTCAGCTTAGTTTCAGTATTTGTGGTTAGCATTTGGTAGCTTTGTGGTAGGGCTCAGGGTCAGGTTGGGCATGCATAGGGTGTGGGTCTTTTAGGTTAGTAGGCTCAGTGGTAGGCTTTAGGGTCTATTTTGGGCCTGGGTTTAGGGTCAGGGTTTTTTATATATTTTATCTTTCTAATTAAGCAAAATGGCAGGTTTATTTATTTAGTTTTATATTTCTTTAATTTATTTTTTAATCTATTTGTATTTAATTTAGTTTATTTATTTATTTTATTTTAGCTTAGGTTTTTATTTTAGTGTACTTAGTTTAGGTTTATTTTTAGTTTTAGTTTAATTTTAGTTTAGTTTTATTTTAGTATATTTTCTTTAGTTTATTTTATTTTATTTTATCTTAGGTTGAGGTTTTATTTTTATTTTAGGTTCAGTAGGTTTTATTTTTTTATTTTTTTTAAGTTTAGGTTTTATTTTAGCTTTATTTTGTTGATTAGGTTTATGTTTATTTTAGTTTATTTTATTTTATTTATTTAGGTTTTGGTTTAGGTTTATTTTATTTTAGGTCCAGGTTTCGATTTTAATTATTTTAGTTTAGGTTTAGGTTTATTTTATTTTATTTTAGTTTTAAGTTTTTTTAGTTTAGGGTTTTTTTTTATTTTATTTATTTTATGTTTTAGTTTATTTTTTAGGTCAAGGTTTTTATTTCATTTTTATTTTATGTTTATTTTATTTTTATTTTAGGTTTCATTTTTATTTTATTTAGGTTTTTTATATTTTAATTTAATTTAGGTTTTATTTATTTCATTTTAGTTTAGTTTTTTTTATTTTATTTTTTATTTTTATTTAGGCTTATTTTTTTTTATTTAGGTTTATTTTTTATTTTATTTAGGTTAGTTTATTTATTTTAGGTTTATTTAGTTTAGTTTAGGTTTTTTTAGGTTTATTTTTATTAATTTTATTTTTTATTTTAGTCTAAGATTAGGTTTATTTTGATTTTTAGGTTTAAGTTTTGGTTTTTTATTTTAGGTTTATTTTAGATTTTAATTATTAGTTTATGTTTAGGTTTATTTTGAGTTAATATTTTATTTATTTTACTAGTTTAATTTATTTTAGCTTAGGTTTAGGTTTTATTTATTTTATTTTTATAGTTTAGTCAGTATTTTATTTTATTTTACATTTTAAGTTTTTTAGGTTTATTTATTAATTATTAGTTTATTATTCATTTTAGGTTTTGGTTTTATTTTGTTATTTATATTTTATGTCATTTTATTTAGGTTTTATTTTAGGTTTATTTTATTTCTTATATAGGTTTTATTTATTTTATTTTTTAATTTTTAGTTTATTTTATTTTATTTAAGTTTAGGTTTAGTTATATTTTGGTTTTATTTTATTTTATTTTATTTTATTTAAAGGTTTAGGTTTTATTTATTTTATTTTATTGGTTTTGTTTTGGATTTAGCTCAGTTTAAAGGTCTAGATTTAGAGTCAGTTTTTCAGTTTAGTGCTAGGGTCAGCATGGGTTTAGACTTAGAGATAGCAAAGGTTTAGGTTTAGCTCAGGCCTGTATTTACCACCTTTTGGTTATGATTTATGGTTATTTGGAGCCTAGTGGTTTTAGGTCAGTGGCCTAGTGTAGGCCTGGCATGTGATAGGTTAGTTGTGGTGGGATCAGGCTCAGTTTATTGGTTGGGTAGGGATCAAGGATTTATAGGGATTTAAAAAGAAGGGGTTCATTTTACCATTTTATTTATTTTATTTTATTTTATTTTAGTTTAGTTTTTTTTATTTATTTAGGTTTATTTTTTATTTTAGGAGTTTATTTAGGTTTAGTTTAGTTTAGGTTTTAGCTTAATTTTATTTTTTTATTGGTTTGGGATTAAGTTTCTATTTGATTTTTAGGTTTAAGTTTTTGGTTTTTATTTTAGGTTTATTTTTAGATATTAATTGTTAGTTTATGCTTAGGTTTATTTTGAGTTAATTGTATTTTATTTATTTTACAATTTAGGTTTAATTTATTTTAGGCTTAGGTTTAGGTTTTATTTATTTTAGTTTAGTTTATTTTAGTTTAGGTTCAAGGTTATTTTATTTTTTATTTTAGGTTTACATTTTTTTAAGTTTAAGGTTTAGGTTTTATTTTTTTATTAATTATTAGTTATTATTCATTTTATTTTTTTAGGTTTTGGTTTTTATTTTTTTATATTTATATTTTTTGGTTTAGTTCATTTTATTTAGGTTTTTATTTTAGGTTTATTTTATTTTTTAGTTTACTATAGGTTTTTATTTATTTTATTTTATTTTTTAGTTTTTATTTTATTTTATTTTTAAGTTTAGGTTTAGGGTTATGTTTATATTTTGGTTTTTATTTTATTTTATTTTATTTTATTTTATTTTTTATTAAGGTTTAGGTTTTTTATTTATTTTATTTTTTAGTTTTAGTTTTTATGTTTTTAGGGTTTTGGATTTAGGTTTAGGCAGGGTTTGTGGAAGATTTAGGTTTTTAGGCAAGGTAGGGTTTATTTCTGGTTTAAAGTTTAGGGTTTAGGGTTTGGGGATAGTTTAAGGTTTAGGGTAGGGTAAGGGTTTCTATATTTATTTTATTAAACAAAAGTTAAGTTTATTTAGTTTATTTTTATTTTATATAGGTTTATCTTTATATTTAGTTTAGTTTATTTATTTTAGGTTTATTTTGTTTAGTTTAGTTTTATTATTTAGTTTATTTTAGGTTTAGTTTAGCTTTATTTATTTTAAGTTTAGTTTATATTTTATGGATTGCATTTTATTTTATTTTTATGTTTAGGTTTTATTTTATTTTAGGTTTAGGTTAAAGATCTTAATTTATGTTTATTTTAGATTTTATTTAGATATTTAGGTTTATTTTAGTTTATTTTATTTTATTTATTTTAGGTTTAGTTTTTATTTTAATATTAGGTTTTATTTATTTTAGTTTAGGTTTAGGTTTAATATATTTATTTAGTTTATTTTTAGTTTGGGTTTAGGTTTTATTTTATATATTTAGGTTTTATTTTGGTTTATTTTGTAGTATGGTTTTTATTTATTTTATCTTTTTTTATTTTAGGTTTATTTGATTTTTATTTTAGGTTTCATTTTTATTTTATTTAAGTTTTTTTATTTTTTTTGGTTTAGTTTAGTTTTCTAAATTTTATTTTATTTTAGTTTTATTTTTACCTTTATTTTAAGTTTATTTAGTAGGAGTTATGTTTTATTTTTATTTTATATTTTATATTTTATTTTATATGTTCTTATTTATTTTTATTTAGGTTTCCATTTTTTCATTAGCATTTAGGGTGAGTGGTTTAGTTTTGGGGTTTTTAGGGTTTTTTAGGGTAGATTTTAGATTTTAGGGTTTAGGGTTTATTTTATTTTAGGTTTTATTTTAGTTTAGGTTCTGTGTTTTATATTTTATTTAGTTTTTAGGTTTTAGGTTTATTTATTTGATTTAGTTTATCTTTTAGTTTTTTATTTTGGTTTTATTTTATTTTATTTTTTAGGTTTATATTTTAGTTTAGTTTAGGTTTATTTTTTCATTTATTTAAGTTTGTTTTTAGGTTTAGTTATTATTTAGTGTTTAATTTATTTTATTTTAGGTTTATTTCATTTTATTTTACATTTAGTTTCTTTATTTAGATTTTATTTAGTTTATTTTATTTTAGTTTACGAGGTTTTATTTATTTTATTTTATTTTATTTTATTTTATTTTATCTTATCTAGTTTAGTTTAGTTTAAGTTTTATTTTATTTTATTTAGGTTTAAGTTTATTTATTTTATTTTTAGGTCTTATTTAGTTTTTTAGGTTGTTTTATTTGTATGGTATGTAGCCCAGTTTAGGGTTTAAGGTCTTGTGGTGTTTTATGATTTAGGTCAGTGGTAGGGCTCAGCCTCAGTAAGGGTTTTTGGATAGGGTTTAGGGTTAGGAGATCATTTGGTTTGGTCAGGTATAGGTTAGGCCTATATGTAGTTTTTTTTAGCTTTAGGTTTGTGGCTCAGTGTAAAAGTTCAGTTTAGGGTCTTAGCTTATGATTTATGGTCAGGTTGGTTTAGGTTTAGGTCAGATTATGGTTTAAGTAAGTGGCCTAGGGCCTGGCCTGGGTGGCCTGGTAGGCCTGTTATCATTTAGTTTGCAGGCTCAGAGTTAGTTTTATGATTTTGATAGTTTATGGTCCGAGATTTATGGTTCAGCAGGGGTCAGAGTTTAGGTTTTCACATATAACCAAGCAAACCGAGGTAGTTTATTTAGTTTATTTTTTATTTATTTTAGTTTTATTAATTTATTGTAGTTTAGGTTTTATTTTAGTTTTTTTAGATTTAGGTCCAAGTTTATGTTTATTTTTGATAGACTTATTTTATTTTATTTTAAGTTTAGGTTTTATTTTTATTTTAGGTTTAGGTTCAAGTTCAATTTTATTTTTGTAGGTTTAGGTTTTAGGTTTTTATTTTAGGTGTGTTTTTAGGTTTTAATTTTTATTCATTTTAGTTTTAGTTTATTTTATTTTATTTAGTTTAGGTTTAGGTTTACTTTATTTTAGGTTTTGTTTTATTTATTTATTTTATTTTATTTTAGTTTAGGTTTATGTTTATTTTATTTTGTTTATTTTAGGTTTGCATTTTTTTTTTAGTTTATGGTTTAGGTTTTATGTTTTATTTATTTTTAGGTTTATTTTTTAAGTTTATTTTATTTTTATTTAATGTTTAATTTTTATTTTATTTAGTTTTTTAAATTTTAGGTTTTATTTTATTTTTTAGTCTACTTTAGGTTTTCATTTATTTTATTATATTTTATTTTTAGGATTACGTTTAGGTTTAAGATTAGGTTTTAGTTTAAAGTTTATTTAGTTTATTTAGGTTTTATTTTAGTTTATTTAGTTTTAGGTTTATTTATTTTATTTTATTTTAGGTTGCATTTAGATTAGTTTAGGTTTTAGGTTCTTAAGGTTTAGGGTTTAGGGCCTGCTTAGTTTAGGTCCTTTGTTGAGGTTTACATCCGCATGGGTTTAGGGTTTAGGTTTAGGATCTTACCAGGGTTTAGGGTTGTAGGTTTAGGGTTTTTAAGGTTTATGGATAGGTTCTTTTAATTTTATTTTTTTAATTTTTTAAAATTAAGTAAAATATTTGTCTAAGTTTATTTATTTTATTTCATTTTAGTTTATTTTATTTTTATTTTAATTTTATTTAGTTTAGTTTATTTATTTTAGGCATTATTTTAGTTTAGGTTTTATTTTAGTTTAGTTTTTTCAAGTTTAGATTTAGGTTTAGGTTGATTTTTAGTTTAGTTTTATTTTGTTTAATCGGTTTAGTTTTATTTTTATTTTTAGTTTAGGTTTTATTTAATTTTAGGTTTTTTAGGTTTATTATTTTGTTTAGGTTTAGTTTATATTTAGTGTATTTTATTTTATTTATAGGTTTAGGTTTAGGCTTAGTTTATTTTAGATTTAGGTTTAGGTTTAATTATTTTTGTTTATTTAGTTTAGCTTTAGGTTTATTTTTTTATTTATTTTAGGTTTATGTTCTTTTAGTTTTTTAGGGTTTTTTTCTAGTTTATTTTTTAGGTTTAGGTTTTTATTTAGTTTATTTTATTTTATTTTTATTTTAGGTTTCATTTTTATTTTATTTAGGTTTTTATGTTTTAGTTTAATTTATGTTTTAATTTATTTTATTTTAGTTTGGTTTTTATTTTATATTTTATTTTCATTTTAGGCTTAGGTTTAGGTTTAGGTTTTAGTTTATATTTATATTTTATTTTATTTCTTTATTTTATTTTTTTAGGTTTTTTATTTATTTTATTTATAGGTTTTATTTAGTTTTGTTTTAATTTTTAAGTTTTTAGGGTTTAGGGCTTTGGGTTTAGAGTTTAGGGTTAGTTTTGGGTTTAGGGTTTAGAATTTAGGGTTTAGGTTTTAGGGTTTAGGGTTTAGGGTTTAGGGTTTGTGTTTATGGTTTCAGTTTAGGGTTTAGGGTTTAGGGTATTAGGTTTTGAGGGTTTAGGTTTTTGTTTTTCGGGTTTTTTTGGTTTTAAATAGAGAAAAAATTCAACATTTCTTTTCAATTTTATGAACCAAGTTTTCTAAGACACAAGTGAGTACAAAAATGAAATGCATAGAGCAAATCAAAATCCATAGATAAGCGTAACTCTCTACTATAAAGACATTGTTCCATAAGCGTAAGATCGACCGTACCATTTTTTAGTTTCTTCGCTTTCTTCATTGAACCACTGCCTCTCAGTAGCGGATCCACCATCATATCCCCCGATCTCTACCTTGGCCACCACCATGGTCAACCTCCATCCTCCCACCGCCATAACCACTTCGCCCAACCACCACCTCCATATCCACCAGACCTCCATATCCCCACCACCATAAGCATGCCGCCCGCTTTCACCTCCACCGCTAGATCTAGACTGAGCCTAGTTGATGGTGATGTTCCTCCCCTCAAGGTTCTGCCCATTCTTAAGGTTTATGTTTAAGTTTAGGTTTATATTTATTAGGTTTTAGGGTTTAGGTTTATTATTTTAATTTATTTAGTTAATTTAGGTTTGGGTTCAGGGTTTGGGGTTTAGGGTTTTGTGTTTAGGGTTTAGGGGTTAGGGTTTTAGGGTTAATACATTTAGGGTTTAGGGTTTAGGGTAAGGGTTTCTTTTATATATTTTATTTTTTTAAAAATTAAGTAAAAATGGTAGGTTTAAGTTTATTTAGTTTATTTTTTATTTTAGTTTATTTTATTTTTTATTTTTATATAGGTTTATCTTTTATATTTAGTTTATTTATTTTAGGTTTATTTTATTTAGTTTAGTTTTTTTATTTTAGTTTATTTTTTAGGTTTAGCTTTAGGTTTAGGTTTATTTTTTAGTTTAGTTTTATTTATATTGTTTTAAGGTTTGGATTATATTTTTTATTTTTTGGTTTATGTTTAGGTTTTTATTTTATTTTTTTAGGTTTAGGTTAAATATTTTAATTTATGTTTATTTTTAGGTTTTATTTTTTAATATAGGTTTAGGTTTATTTTTAGTTTATTTTATTTTATTTATTTTAGGTTTAGGTTTAAGTTCAATTTATTTTAATATTAGGCTTAGGTTTTATTTATTTTAGTAGTTTAGTTTATTTTATTTTATTTTAAGTTTAGTTTTTTTTTTAGTTTAGATTTAGGTTTTATTTATTTTAGGTTTTATTTATTTTTTTTATTTTGTTTATTTTTATTTTGGTTTCATCTTATTTTATTTTAGGTTTATTTGATTTATATTTTAGGTTTCATTTTTGTTTTATTTAGGTTTTATTATTTTTTTTTGTTTAGTTTAGTTTTTTTAATTTTATTTTATTTTAGTTTTTATTTTTTACTTTATTTTTTTCTTAGGTTTAGGTTTAGGTTTAGGTTGAAGTTTATGTCTTTATTTTTTATTTTTTATTTTTATATTTTATTTTGGGTATATGTTTTCTTATTTATTTTTTATTTAAGTTTTAGTCCACGCTTTATTTTAAAGATTTTAGGTGCGTTGCCTGTGGTTCAAGGTTAGTTTAAGGTTTAGTCTGGGTTTGTTTAGGCTGAGTAGGGTTTAGGTTAAAGGGTTTAGGTTTAGGTTTATTGTGATTTATTGTTTAGTGGTTTAGATAGGTGTGGGTTTAGTGCAGGTCAGGGTTTGGCTCAAAGATTTGTGGTTTATGGGTGGCTCAGTTTATGGGGTATGCCTAGGCATGTAGGTTAAGATCAGATGTATTTTAGGATTTAGGTTTAAGGTTTGTTTAGGGTTTAGGTTTAGGGTTTGGGTAGGATTTAGGATTTACGGTTTTACAAAAAAATAACAAGTAAACCCAGTAGGTTTAGTTTATTTAGTTTTTGTTAATTTATTTTATTTTTATTTAGGTTTTATTTATTTATTTACTTTAGTTTAGTTTTAATTTATTTTTAGGTTTAGGTTTATGTTTGGGTTTATTTTTTAGTTGAATTTTATTTTTATTTTACTTTTAAGGTTTAGGTTTTATTTTTTATTTTTTGGTTTAGGGTTAGGTATTTATTTTAATTTTTTATGTTTAGGTTTTCAGTTTATTTTAGTTTTATTTTTAGTTTAATTTTTAGTTTAGGTTCTCTAAGTTTATTTTATTTTATCCGTTTGGTTTAAGTTTTAGGTTTATTTATTTTAATTTAGTTTATTTTATTTTAGGTTTTGGTTTATTTTATTTTGTTTATTTTATTTTATTTTAGGTTTAGATTTTTTTTAGTTTATGATTTAGGTTTTATTTTCATTTATTTTAAGTTTGTTTTTAGGTTTAGGTTATTATTATTTAGTGTTTAATTTATTTTATTTTAGGTTTATTTAATTTTTATTTTACATTTAGCTTCTATTTTATTTAAATTTTTTACTTTTAGGTTTATTTTATTTTTTAGTTTAGTTGAGGTTTTTATTTATTTTATTTTAGTTTATTTTATTTTTATTTTATTTTATTATTAGGTTTAGGTTTAGTTTTAATTTAGGTTTTATTTTATCTTTATATTTTAAGTTTTATTTATTATGTTTATTTAGTTTTACTCAGTGTTTTGTTTAGGATTTAGTTTATCTTTAGTGGTTTAGGATCTGTGGGCCCATCTAGGTCCAGGATCTGGAAGTCTGGTTGAGGTCTTTATACTTGGCCCAGTGTCAGGGCCTGTAAGTGCTTTAGAGCCTTTATATCTTACTGGTTTAGGGCCTGTCAGTTTAGCCCAGGTCACTAGGGTTTAGGGCATGGCTGGGTAGCTTTAAACATAGGGCCTGGCCCAGGGTCACCTGGCTGGCCCACCATGGTCTTAGTGGCTCCATGACTCCATGGTCAGTTGTGGCCAGTGGTCAGGTCAGATCCATGGTTGGCTGCTGGTTCAGCCTGGCAGCTCAGGGCCTGTAAGTGGCCTGTAAGGCCCAGGGTTGGCCTGTGGCTCAGTTTATGATCTAGTGGCCCAGTGTCAGAGTGGCTCAGGATTGGCCCAGGGCCCAGGATTTAGTGGTCCGCAGGCAAGTGAGTCCAGGCCTTTATATAACCAAGCAAACCCAGGTTTAAGCTTTCATCTAGTTTATTTTTTATTTATTTTAGTTTTTATTTATTTATTTATTGTAGTTTAGGTGTTTTATTTTAGTTTATTTTTTTGATAGTCAAGGTTTTTTCAGTTTAGATTTATTTTTATTTTATTTTAAATTTAGGTTTTATTTTTATTTTAGGTTTAGGTTCAAGTTTTAATTTTATTTTTGTAGGTTTACGTTTTAGGTGCTTATTTTAGGTTTGTTTTTAGGTTTTAATTTTTATTTTAGGTTTGGCATTTTTTTAGTTTATTTTAGTTTCTTTAGTTTAGGGTTTAGGTTTAGTTTTATTTTAGGTTCTTTTAGGTTTTATTTATTTTAGTTTATTTTATTTTATTTTAGGTTTATGTTTATTTTATTGTTAATTTTTATGTTTACATCTTATTTTACGTTAGGTTTTATTTTTTTTTTATTTTTAGGTTTATTTTTAGATTTTTTTATCTTTATGTTTAATTTTATTTTATTTAGTTTTTTAAATTTTAGGTTTTATTTTATTTTTTAGTTTAGTTTAGGTTTTCATTTATTTTATTTCACTTTAGTTTTTGATTTTTATTATATTTTATTTTTATGTTTAGGTTTATGTTTAAGATTAGGTTTTAGTTTAGGTTTTTATTTTAGTTTATGTAGCTTTAGGTTTATTTATTTGTTTTATTTTTAGGTTGCCTTTAGATTAGGTTTAGGTTTTTAAGTTTTTTAGGTTTAGGGTTTAGGCCCAAGGTTTAGGGTTTAGTCTGGGGTTTAGGGTTGAGGAGTATCCGGGCATGTGGTTTAAGCCAGGATCTTACCATTTAGGTTTAGGGGGTAGGCAGGCCTGGGCATGGTATGGTAATCTTTAATTTTATATATATTTTAAATTAAGTAAAATGGTAGGTCTAAGTTTATTTATTTTATTTTCTATTTGAGTTTATTTTATTTTTTATTTATTTTAATTTTTATTTAGTTTAGTTTATTTATTTTAGGTTTATTTTTTTAGTTTAGGTTTTTATTTTAGTTTAGTTTTTAGGTTTAGGTTTAGGTTAAGGTTGATTTTTTAGTTTAGTTTTATTTTTGTTTAATTTGAAAGGTTTAGTTTTATTTTTATTTTTAAGTTTAGGTTTAGGTTTTTATTTAATTTTTTTAGGTTTTGGTTTTAGGTTTTATTATTTTGTTTAGGTTTAGGTTTATATTTAGTGTATTTTATTTTATTTAGTTTAGGTTTTGGTTTAGGCTTTATTTATTTTAAGTTTAGGTTTAGGTTTTATTTATTTTTTTAGTTTATTTTAGTGTAGCTTTAAGTTTATTTTTAATTTATTTTAGATTTAGGTTTTGTTTTAATTTAGGGTTTAGGTTTTTTCTAATTTATTTTTTAGGTTTAGGTTTTTATTTAGATTATTTTATTTTATTTTAGGTTTCATTTTATTTTATTTTTTTTTTATGTTTTAGTTTAGTTTATGTTTTAATTTATTTTATTTTAGTTTAGTTTTTATTTTATATTTTATTTTTATTTTAGGCTTAGGTTTAGGTTTAGGTTTTAGTTTATATTTATTTTATTTTATTTCTTTATTTTATTTTTTTTTGTTTAGGTTTTTATTTATTTTATTTATAGGTTTTATTTAGTTTGGTTTAATTTTTTAGGTTTTAGGGTCTTAAGGTTTGGGTTATTTAGGTTAGTGTTTAGGGTTTTGGGTTTAGGTTTAGGTTTGTGGTTTAAGGTTTAGGTTTTGGGTTTTAAGGTTTACCGCTTAGGGTTTAGAGTTTAGGGTTTGTGGTTTTTAGTTTTTAGGGGTATAAGGTTTAGGTTTTAGGTTTAGGGTTTAGGTTTTTATTTAGGGTTTTGGATTTTTGGTTTTTTAAATAGAGAACAAATTCAGATTCAACATTTCTTCTTTTCAATTTCATCAACCAAGTTTTCTAAGACATAAGTGAAGACATAGTTAAAAAATGACCACGCATAGAGCAAATCAAAATCCATAAATAAGTAGAATCGTCTCTACTATAAAGACATTGTACCATAAGAAGCAGATCAGATCAACCATTCTTCGCTTCTTCTGCTTCCCATTAAACCACCCCTCTCGAGAAGTGGATCCACCATCATATCCCCTCGATCTCTACCACCACCATGTGGTCAGAACCTCCATCGCTACTCGCCACCATAACCACCTCGCTCCAACAACCACCTCCATATCCCCACCACCATCAAGGATAATCACGCTTTGTTTTCAGCCTCCACCGCCAAATCTAGACTGAGCCTAGTTGACGGTGATGTTCCTTCCCTCAAGGTTCTATCAATTCTTAAGGTTTAGGTTTAGGTTTATGTTTCTTAGGTTATAGGGTTTAGGTTTATTTTTTTAATTTATTTAGTTAATTTAGGTTTAGGTTCAGGGTTTGGGGTTTAGGGTTTGGGGTCTAGAAAGATCTAGTGGGTTGGGGGTTTAGGGTTTAGTGTTTAGGGTTTAGGGGTTAGGGTTTTAGGGTTTATGTATTTAGGGTTTAGGGTTTAGGGTTAGGGTTTAGGGTTTAGGGTTTAGGGTTTAGGGTTTAGGATTGTAGGTTTAAGGTTTTGGATTTAGGATTTAGTGGTTAAGGTTTTTTTCTAATTAAGTAAAATGGTAGGTTTATGTTTATTTAAGATATTTAGCTATTATTTTATTTAGTTTATTTATTTACTTAGTCCGTGATTTTATCTTAGTATATGTTTGTGCCCAGCTAGGGTTTAAGGCCTTTGTGACCTTTTATTTTATTTTATCATTAGGTTTTCTTTTTTTTTCAGGTGTTTTACTTTGTTTCTTTTAGGTTTAGGTTGTAGCTTTTATTTTAGGTCCATTTTTTTATTTTATTTTATTTTATTTTAAGTTTAGGTCTTGGTTTAGTTTATCTTAGTAGTTAAGTTTTATTTATTTTATTTTAGGTTTAGGTTTTTTCTTTTTGTAAGTTTGTAGTGTTTAGGGTTTAGGTTTTATTTTTTTTTATTTTTAGGTTTTACTTTAGTTTATTTTTTTGGTTTAAATTTTATTTAATTTTTATTTTATTTTATATTAGGTGTATTTTATTTATATTTTAGTTTTAGTTTTTATTTTAATTAGGTTTTATTTTTTTAATTTTGTTTTTATATTTTATTTTACTTTAGTTTAGTTTTTTATTTATTTTATTTTATTTTAGTTTAGTTTTTATATTTTATTTTATTTTCTCTTTATGTTTAGGTTTAGTTTTTAGTTTATCTTTTATTTTATTTTATTTTATTTTTTTAATTTTATTTTGGTTTAGGTTTTTATTTTTATTTTTTTTTAGGTTTAGGGTTTAGGGTTTATGGTTTAAGTTTCAGTTTGGGTTTAGGTTTTTAGCTTTTTAGGGTTTAGGGTTAGTTTAGGGTTTAGAGTTTACGATTTAGGGTTTATGGTTTAGGGTTTAAGGTTTGTGTTTAGATTTTAGGGTTTAAGGTTTTAGGTTTTAGTGTTTAAGGTTTAGGGTTTAAGGTTTAGGGTTTAGGGTTTAGAGTGTAGGTTTAGGTTTATTAGGGTTTAGGTTTATTTTTTAATTCATTTGGTATATTTAGGTTTAGGTTTAGGGTTTGGGGTTTAGGCATTAGGCTTTAGGGTTATGGTTTAGGGTTTAGGGTTTACGGTTTACGATTTTGGATTTAGGGTTTATGCTTTTAGGGTTTAGGGTTTAGGATTTGGGATTAGGGTTTAGGGTTACGGATTAGGGTTTAGGTTTAGGGTTTTTTAGGGCTTAGGGTTTACGATTTAGGGTTTACAGTTTATGGTATAGTGTTTAGGCTTTAGTGTTTAGGGCTTTTAGGTTTGTTTTTTTAGGTTTAGGTTTTTATTTAGTTTTTATTTAATTTTATTTTAGGTTTGTTTTTAGTTTTATTCTACATTTAGTTTTTATTTTATTTAGGTTTTTTATTTTTAGGTTTATTTTCATTTTCAGTTTAGTTTAGGTTTTTATTTATTTTATTTTAGTTTAGTTTTATTTTTATTTTGTTTTATTTTTAGGTTTAGGTTTAGGTTTAAGTTTAGGTTTTAGTTTACATTTTTTTATTTATTTATTTAGGTTTAGGTTTTATTTATTTATTTTAATTTTAAGTTTTATTTAGTTTATGCTTATGTTTTTAATATTTTAGGGTTTAGGTTTTTGGCTTTAGGGTTTAGGGTATAAGGTTTAAGTTTTAGGGTTTAGGTATTAGGGTATAAGGTTTAGGGTTTAGGGTTTAGGGTTTAGGGTTTAGGGTTTAGGGTTTAAGCTTTAGGATTTATAATTAAGTAAAATGTTATGTTTAAGTTTATTTAGTTTATTTTTTATTTTAGTTTATTTATTTTTTTAATTTTTATTTAAGATTATTTTTATTTGTATTTAATTTCGTTTATTTATTTTAGGTTTATTTATTTTATCTTAGGCATTCATTTTACTATATTTCTTAGGTTTGCATTTAGGTTTAGGTTTAATTTTTAGTTTAATTATAATTTAATTTTATTTTTTAGGTTTAGGTTTTATTTTTTATTTTTAGGTTAGGTTTAGGGTTTTATTTAATTTTTTTGGTTCAAGTTTTAGGTTTTTATTTTAGGTTTATTTTTAGGTTTTATCTTTTTAGTTTAGGTTTAGGTTTATTTTTAGTTTAGTTTATTTTATTTAGTTTAGGTTTTGTTTTGGTTTAGTTTATTTTAGCTTTATGTTTCGGTTTTAATTATTTTTGTTTAATTTATTTTAGTTTAGGTTTAGGTTTATTTTATTTTTATTTTAGGTTTAAGTTTTTTTTAGTTTAGGGTTTAGGTTTTATGTTTTATTTATTTTTAGGTTTTATTTTTTGGTTTATTTTTTAAAGTTTTATTTAGTTTTATTTTATTTTATTTTAGGTTTATTTTATTTTAATATTATGTTCATTTTTTTTATTTTATTTAGTTTTATTTTATTTAGGTTTTTATTTATTTTATTTTAGTGTAGTTTTTATTTTTTATTTTCTTCTTAGGTTTAGGTTTAGGTCTAGGTTTAGGTTTCAGTTGTCATTTTTTTATTATTTTATTTTAATTTAGGTTTTTTTTTTAGGCTATATTTTCTTTAGGTTGAGCTTTTTTTTTCTTTTTAGGGTTTAGGGTTTATTGTTTAGGGTTTAGGGTTAGTTTTGGGTTTTAGGTTTTGGGTTTAGGGTTTAGGGTTTTAGGGTTTTGGGTTTTTGATTTTGGGTTTAGGGTTTCAAGGTTTAATGTTTAAGGTTTAGGGTTTAGGATTTATGGTTTAATATTTTTTAGGGTTTAGGGTTTGGTGTTTAGGGTTTTAGGGTTTATGCTTTTAGGGTTTAGGGTTTAGGGTTCTTGGTTTAGTGTTGTTAGTTTAGGGTTTATTTTAGGGTTTAGGGTTTATGGTTTAAGGTTTAGGATTTAAGGTTTTGGTTTTTTTTAAAATATTAACTAAACTAGAAGGTTTAGGTTTATTTAGTTTATTTTTAGTTTATTTTAGGGTTTAGGTTTTAGGTTTTTATTTTTGGTTTATTTTTAGGTTTTATTTTTTAGTTTAAGTTTAGGTTTTTTTAGTTTATTATATTTTATTTAGTTTAGGTTTAGGTTTAAGTTTTGTTTATTTTAGTCTTAGGTTAAGGTTTTATTAATTTTAGTTAGGTTTAAGTTTATTTTATTTTGTTTATTTTATTTTTATATTAGGTTTAAATTTTTTTTTCATTTAAAGTTTAAAGTTTAATTTTTTTAATTATTTTTAGGTTTTATTTTTAGGTTTATTTTTTAGGTTTAATTTTTTATTTAGTTTTATTTTATTTTAATTTATGTTTATTTTATTTTTATTTTACATTTAGTTTTTGTTTTTATAGGTATTTTATTCTTAGGTTAATTTTATTTTTTATTTTAGTTTATGTTATTATTTATTTTATTTTAGTTTATTTTCATTTTTATTTTATTTTTAGGTTTTGGTTTAGGATTTAGTTTAGGTTTTTATTTTATTTTATTTTTTATTTTATTTAGGTTTAGATTTTATTTATTTATTTTAATTTTATATTTTATTTAGTTTAGGTTTATGTTTTTAGGTTTTTAGGGATTAGGGTTCAGGGTCTAGGGTTTAGGGTTTTAGGATTTAAGGTTTTAGGGTTTAGGGTTTAAGGTTAGGGTTTAGGTTTTAGAGTTTAGGGTTTAGGGTTTAGTGTGTAGTCTTTAGGGTTTAGGTTTTTGGGGTTTAGGGTTTAAGGTTTAGTGTTTAGGGTTAGCTTAGGGTTTAGGGTTAGTTTAGCATTTAGGGTATAGTGTATAGGGTTTAGGGTTTTTGGGGTTTAGTGTTTAGGGTTTAGAGTTTAGGGGTTAGTTTAGGGTTTACGGTTTAGGGTTTAAGGCTGTAGGTTTAAGGTTAGTTTTAGGGTTTAGGGTTTAGGATTTAAGGTTTAAGGTTTAGGGTTTAGGGTTTTAAGGGGTTTTTTTTAAAATTAAAGCTAGGTTTAAGTTTATTTAGTTTATTTTATTTTATTTTATTTTATTTTATTTTATTTTAATAAAGGTTTAATTTTTTATTAGGTTAGTTTATTTATTTTAAGTTTATTAATTTTAGTTTAGTTTTTTTTATTTTAGTTTATTTTTTAGGTTTAGATTTAGGTATATGTTTATCTTTTTGTTTAGTTTTATTATTTTATTTTTAGGTTTAGGTTTAGGTTTTTATTTTATTTTTTTATGTTTAGGTTTTAGGTTTGTTTTTAGATTTTATATTTTAGTTAAGGTTTAGATTTATTTTGAGTTTATTTTATTTTATTTAGTTTAGGGTTTAAGTTTAGTTTATTTTAGGTTTAGGTTTAAGTTTTATTTATTTTAGTTTAGTTTATTTTAGTTTAGGTCCAAATTTATTTTATTTTGTTTATTTTAGGTTTTCATTTTTTGTAGTTTAGGGTTTAGGTTTTATTGTTTATTTTTTTAGGTTGTATTATTAAGTTTATTTTTTAGGTTTAGGTTTCTTATTTAGTTTATTTTTTATTTTTTAGGTTTAGGTTCATTTTATTTAGGTTTTTTATTTTTTATTTTATTTATTTTTTAGTTTAGTTTAGGTTTTATTTAGTTTATTTTAGTTTAGTTTTTAGTTTTTATTTTATTTAATTTTTTTAGGCTTCGATTAAAGTTTAGGTTCAGGTTTATGTTTAGATTTAAGTTTTTATTTTATTCTATTTTTTATTTAGGTTTAGTTTATTTATTTATTTTATTTTTAGTTTTTATTTAGTTTAAGTTTAGGTTTATAGGTTTTTAGGGTTTAGGATTTAGGGTTTAGGGTTTAGGGTTTGGGGGTTAGAGTTTAAGGTTTAGGTTTTAGGGTATAAGGTTTAGGGTTTTAGGGTTTAAGGTTTAGGGTTTAGGGTTGTAGGGTTAGGGTTTAGAGTTTAGAGTTTAGGGTAAGCATTTTTTATATTTTTTTACATTTTTATATTTTATATATATATTTTTTAAAGTATGTACAATGCTAGGTTTAAGTTTAATTAGTTTATTTTTTTTATTTTAGTGTATTTTATTTTTAATTTTTATTTAGGTTTATTTTTATTTGTGTTCAGATTAGTTTATTTATTTTAGGTTTATTTATTTTAGGTTTATTTTTAGTTTATCTTATTTTATTTAGTTTAGGTTAAGGTTTAAGTTTAATTTATTTTAGGTTTAGGTTTAGGTTTTATTTATTTTAATTTAGTTTATTTTAGTTTAGCTTTAGGTTTATTTTATTTTTATTTTAGGTTTAGGTTTTTTTTAGTTTAGGGTTAATGTTTAATGTTTTAGTTTATTTTTTATGTTTAAGATTTTATTTAATTTTTATTTTATTATATTTTAAATTTATTTTATTTTTATTTTAAGTTTAATTTTAATTTCATTTAAGTTTTTTATGTTTAGTTTAGTTAAGGTTTTTATTTATTTTAATTATTTTAGTTATCATTTTTTATTTTATTTTTTTTAAGTTTAAGATTAAGTTTAGGTTTTAGTTTATGCTTTTATTTAATTTTATTTTTTAATTTTATTTTTTTAATGTTTTTTATTTATTTAATTTCTATTTTTTGTTTAGTTTAGGTTTAGTTTTTTTGATTTTTAGCATTTAGGGCTTAGGGTTTAGGGTTTTGGGTTAGTTTAGGGTTTAGGGTTTAGGGTTTGGGGTTTAGGGTTTAGTGTTTAGGGTTTAGGATTTAGGGTTTAGGTTTTAGGGTTTAGGGTATAGGGTTTTAAGGTTTAGTGTTTAGGGTTTAGGGTTTAGGGTTTGGGGTTTTTAGGGTTTGGGGTTTAGGGTTTAGGGTATAGGGTTTTAAGGTTTAGTGTTTATGCTTTAGGGTTTCGGGTTTGGGGTTTTTAGGGTTTAGGGTTTAGGGTATAGGGTTTAGGTTTTAGGTTTAAGGTTCAAGTTTTTATTTAGGGTTTAGGGTTTTTATTTTTTTTAAATATAGAACAAATTCAGATTTAACATTTCTTCTTTTGGATTTCATCAACCAAGTTTTCTAAGATAGAAGTGACGACATAAATAAAAATGAGCATGCATAGAGAAAATAATAAACCATAGATAACTAGAATTGTCTCTAATGTAAGGACATTGTTCCATATGTAGTAGGTCAGATTGGCCATTCTTCAGTTTCTCCAATTCCCATCAGAGCACCGGGCAGCTCAGTAGCGGGATCCACCATCCCTATCCGATTTGCCACCACCACCATGTAACCTCCTTCGCTCCTCCCGCCTTCATAACCACCCCTGCTCCGACCACCACCTCCATATCCACCAGCACCTCCATATCCCCAACACCACCATTTGTCACCTCCATCTTCACTTCCATGAGCTAGCGGCTAGTTAATGATGTTCCTTTCGTCAAGGTTCCACCCATTCTTAGGGTTTAGGTTTAGGTTTAGGTTTATTAGGTTTTAGGGTTTAGGTTTATTTTAAAATTTATTTAATTTTGCTTTAGGTTTAGGATTTGGGGTTTAAGGTCTAGGGTTTAGGGTTTGGGGTTTAGGGTTTATTGTTTAGGGTTTAGGGGTTAGGGTTTTAGGGTTTATGTTTTAGGGTTTAGGGTTTAAGGTTTGAGTTTAGGATTTAAGGTTTAGGGTTTAGGGTTTAGAGTTTAGGGTAGTAGGTTTAGGGTTTAGGGTTTAGGGTTTAGGATTTAAGGTTTAAGGTTTCTTTTTTTAATTAAGTAAAATGGTAGGTTTAGGTTTATTTAGTATATTTATTTTAGGTTTATCTATTTAAGTTTAGATTTCTTTATTTTAGTTTATGTTTTAGGTTTAGGTTTATTTTTTAGTTGACTTTTATTTTTATTTTACTTTTTATTTTTAGGTTTTAATTTTTATTTTTAGGTTTAGGTTAGGTTTTATTTTATTTTTTTTAAGTTTAGGTTTTAGGTTTTATTTTAAGTTTATTTTAGGTTTATGTTTTAGTTTAGGATTAGGATTATTTTTAGTATATTTTTTTATTTAGTTTAAGTTTAGGTTTAGGTTTAGTTTATTTTAGGTTTAGGTTTAGGTTTTATTTATTTTATTCTAGGTTTAGGTTTATTTTATTTTTATTTTGGTTTAGTTTTTTTTATGGTTTAGGTTTTGTTTTTTATTTATTTTTATGTTTTATTTTTTAGTCTATTTCTTTTAGGTTTTTATTTAGTTTTAATTTTTTTTATTTTAGGTTTATTCCATTTTTTATTTCAGGTTTAGTTTTTTATTCTAATTAGGTTTTATATTTTTTTAGTTTAGTTTAGGTTTTTATTTATTTTACTTTAGTTTAGTTTTTATTTTTTATTTATTTTTCTTTTAGGTTTTGGTTTAGGTTTTCGTTTATATTTTTATTTTATTTTATTTTGGTTTAGGATTTTGCATTTATTTTATTTTTAGGTTTTATTTAGTTTAGGTTTAGGTTTTTAGCTTTTTAGTGTTTAGGTTTAGAGTTAGTTTATGGTTTAGGGTTTATGGTTTTGGGTTTAGGGTTTTGGTTGTAGGGTTTAGGGTTTTGGGTTTTAGTGTTTAGGGTTTAGGGTTTAGGTTTATTAGGTTTTAGAGTTTAGGTTATTTCTTAATTTATTTAGTTACTTGAGGTTTAAGTTTAGGGTTTGGGGTTTAGGGTTTAGGGTTTAGGGTATGGGTTTAGGGTTTAGAGTTTATGGATTTAGGGTTTAGGGTTTAGGATTTAGGGTTTTAGGGTTTATGCTTTTAGGGTTTAGGGTTTAGGGTTAGGGATTAGGGTTTAGGGTTTTCTAGGCCTTAGGGTTTTGGCTTTAGGCTTTAGGGTTTAGAGTGTAGTGTTTAGGCTTTAGGGTTTAAAGTTTTTAGGGTTTAGGGTTAGCATAGGTTTTAATGTTAGTTTAGGGTTTAGGCTTTAAGCTTTAGGATTTAGGTTTAGTTTAGCGTTTAGGGTTTAGGGTTTAGGGTTTAAGGTTTACAGTTAGGGTTAGGGTTTAGGGTTTAAGGTTTAGGATTTAAGGTTTATGTTTTAGGGTTATTTTAGAGTTTACGGTTTAGTGTTGTAGGTTTAGTGTTTGTTTTTGGGTTTATGGTTTAGGATTTTTTCTTTTTTTTAAAAAATAATTACTCAAACTGGTAGGTTTATGTTTATTTAGTTTAATTTTTATTTATTTTAGTTTATTTCATTTTATATTTTTATTTAGATTTTTTAATTAGTTTTGTTTATTTATTTTATGTTTATTTATTTTAGTTTAGGCTATTTTATTTTAATTTGTTTTCTAGGTAGGTTTATGTTTATTTTCTAGGTTAGTTTTATTTTTATTTTATTTTTTAGGTTTTTATTTTGTTTTTTATTTTTAGGTTTAGGTTTAGGTTTTTATTTTATTTTTTTGGGTTTAGGTTTTAGGCTTTTATTTTAGGTTTATTTCTTAGTTTTATTTTTTAGTTTAGGATAGGTTTATTTTTAGTTTATTTAATTTTATTTAGTTTAAGGTTTAGTCTTAGGTTTAGATTTTATTTATTTTAGTTTACGTTTTGGTTTATTTTATTTTGTTTATTTTAGGTTTAGGTTTATTTTATTTTATTTATTTTAGTTTAGGGTTTAGGGTTTTTTTTAGGTTTACTTTTTAGGTTTAGGTTTTTATTTAGTTTTTATTTTATTTTATTTTAGGTATATTTTTTATTTTACATTTAGTTTTTAATTTATTTAGGTTTTTTTTAGGATTATTTTATTTTTTAGTTTAGTTTAGGTTTTTATTTATTTTATTATATTTTAATTTTAATTTTTTATTTTATTTTATTCTTAAGTTTAGGTTTAGGTTTTAGTTTAGGATTTTATTTTATTTTATTGTTTTATTTAATTTAGGTTTAGGTTTATTTATTTATTTTATTTTTAGGTTTTATTTAGTTTAGGTTTAGGTTTTGAGTTTAGGATTTAGGGTTTAGGGTTTAGTGTTTAGGGTTTAGGTTTAGGGTTTGGTGTTTAGGGTTTAGGGTTTAGGTTTTAGGGTTTAGGGTTTAGGTTTTATGGTTTATGGTTTTAGGGTTTAGGGATTAGGATTTATGGTTTAGGATTTTTATGGTTCAGGGTTCAGGGTTTTTTTTTTAACAGAGAACAAATTCATATTCAACATTTCTTCTTTTCGATTTTATCAACCAAGTAACAAACCAACTTATTGAAGACACAAGTGACGACATCGATAAAAAATGAGCATGCATAAATGAAATAAAAAAACCCTAAATAACTGCTCTAGACCTGTTCAATAAGATCTGCAGTCAGTTGGCCATTTTTTTATTTCTCAGTTCCCATCAGAGCCACCCCGTCTTCTCAAGTAGTGGGATCCACCATCATATCCCCGATCTCTCCCTCCTCGACCACCATGGTTGTAAGCTTTGTCACTCCTCCAGCCTCCATAACCACCACTGCCCCGACCACCACCTCCATATTCACCAGCACCTCCAGATTCCCCACCACCACTGCAATAACCACCGCCTCTGACTTCACCTCCACCGTCAGATCTAGACTGAGCTTGGTTGGAGGTGTTGTTCCTACAATCAAGGTTCTGCTACTCTTAGGGTTTAGGTTTTATTTTAGGGAAAGTTAGAATTTTATTACCATAAAAATAAAGGATACAATGTCCTTAAAAGGGGTAAAGCTCAAATTTCTACTGCTCATAGAGCTACAAGGAACCTAAAGAGCTAAACCCCCACCTAAGTACAATGGAAAAAAGAAAATAAAAGAGAAAAAGTAGTAGCATAAAAGTAAATGACAAAAGACACAAAAAGGACTAATAAAACTTAAGAAAATAGTAAAAGGACTAGTCAACAACAGCTCATGATCCCTTTGAGAAGGTAAGATAAGCAAGCTCCACATCAACAGTACTTGAGTTGGCTGAGTAAAGATCATTCCATCTGTGAAGTTCCAACCTGCAAAAGAAATCTGCAAAACACTACAAAGGCAATGGTCATAGCTCAAGGAAGAATGATAAAGTAAATAATTTAGAAAGAGTTGAGAAAGTGAAGGCTTGGGCTCAATTAAGATCATCTCAAGGGGAAACAATACATATGAGCATCCAAACTTCATGAGAAGGGTTACAATCATATGCATGCTATCAACCAGAGAGAAGATATGGGGAAAAATCAAGGCCATCATAGATAGCATACTGATATAAGCAACCATCCAAGGAAAAACAATCCATAGTGATCCAATTCCTACCCCAAAAAAATAGAGAAAATGGAGAGTAGAGCTAACCCACCAACCAAAACCCACAACAGACCAAACACATAAACCCAACATCCTAGAAGTTACAGCAGGATCAGTGGTTGAGAATAACCCACAACTATCTCTAGAGCACTAGCAATCAAAATCCAAGGGCAAAACCTCCACCCAAATTACAAAATAGTAGAAGATAAGCAGCAATAGAGAGAGGAAAGCTATAGCATAGAGAGACCAAGAGGTCATCCAAAAATTATAATCAAAACCACCACCAAGGCAGCCAAAAAGAACGAAAATCCACCATCACCAAGGAAGAGGAAAATATCAGAAAATAAGGAGAGCCAACTAAACCAAAGGGAGTCAATACCAACAACCAACATAAAGCCCAAAACACCAAGCCACAGCACAAGCATCCAAGGCAAGACATGAGCCACAAAAAACACCTCAAGCAGCTAAAGACCAACAATAAGTCCTAAAACAATATAAAAAAACCACAGGAGCTCATATTATCCACCAACAAAATAGCCAATAAAACCACCTAGGGCCGCAAATAATGACAGGAGAAGTCAGCAAAGAGAAAATTGACACCCAAACTGGGAAGAAAAATAAAGGAAAAACAACTACACCCAAGAGAGGATAACTAACCAAGGAGCAGACCAGAAACCCAACCAAAAGCACCTAAATGAACCATCAAACACAACTAACACATCCACATAGCCAACCAACCCAGCCAGCCAAAATAGCCAACCAGCTCCAGTCAGCCAACAAAACCAACCAACAAATAGAGCCAATATAGAGCCTAAAAAGATGGAAAAGAACAACAACAGACAAAGCCACAACCTACTTGGAGATCTCCAAAATAACCAAGAAATAAAATGGGTAGTCACCAGCCAAACTAGAAAAGGCAAAGGAGGACCACCCAACCACAAGCAGCAAAACTGTAAGGAAAGAAACAAGGCTAGAGGCAAACAAAACCCCTTCCAAATCCCAAAGAGCAGACAATCACTAGAAAGGAGAAAATGGGGAGACAATAACCACTGAACAACAAACTCTAATTCACAAGGCAGATGGAACTAACCAGCAGAAACCTCCAAGCCAAACTAGGAAAAGAGAACACCAACCACCAAAAAACCTAAAACTAAGCCAAACTAGAAGAGGCCAATGACAGCCGTGAAAAAATAACCACCCAAAATAGCCAGGCAGATGAAAGAACTAAATAGCAGCAACCAGTAGAACCAACCATAGCATCCACAAATCTAATTCAAAAAAGTCTACAACCAGCCAAAACTAGAGGCAAACTCAACATTCATTGGTTAAAGGGTAGGCTAAAATCTGGCACAACCATAACCCAACTGGAGACACAAAGCATGAGCCATAGAAAGAAAACCACCAGGCTCAGAGGATAGGGAAACTAATTAAAACCAGCACCACTATGACCCAAAAAAAGGTCAGGAAAGTATAGATTGGGGTAAATAGGAAGAGCATTTAAGTATAGAAATAAACTCAGCAAAAACCACTTCCTAGTGAGGGGAGCACCAAAAAAACAACAAAAAAATAGATTGATTAAAACCACCATAGAAAAAGATCAACAAAAGAGCAGAAGGTTAAAATCTAATTTAAGGCAGTCCAGTGTTATCTAGATTGACCAGACAATGTAGATGCTTAGGTAAGCTATGGTTATCAAATAAAGTGAGCTCATTTAATTCCCCTCCCAAATTAGCCAGGAAATCAACACAAGCATTACCTTCATGAAGAATGTGAGAAATTTTATAGCAAACTTGAGAAAGAAGCTTTTTAGTGTGATCAAGAAGATAACATAAGTCAACATTTCCCAAATTATATTTATTGAGCATATCAAGTAAAAGAAGGGCATCAACTTTAATCTAAATATTAAAAAGGCCTTTGCTTAAAGAAATATCAATAGCTTTGTTAGCACCATGAGTTCAAAGATAAATAATAGAACAAGCTAGTAAAAGCACAAATGATAGTGCCTTTAGAATCCCAAAGAATTCCACCACAACCATATTTATTTGGAGAAACAAAACCATCAATATTAGTTTTAATAGAATTTTTTTAGGCTTAATCCAATGTATAATCCTAATACTCTTGTAAAAGGATCATCATGCAAAGTGATACCCAATTTTTTACCCACAAATTTATAACCTCTAAAGTGAAAATTACTAATTAAATTTGCATTAAACAAAACATGAATTTTTCTTTAGTTCTAACAAGGATGCTTTTATTATTCATAAGGATGCCACGATATTTAGCATCATTTCTATCCATCCAAATGAACCAAATTAGGGTAATAGCAATTAAAACTTTGATATGACCTTTCATAGTTTTATGAAAACAAACTTCAAGAAGTTGATATAATGAAAGAGAGCTATGAAAATAGTTAGTGTTAAATAAATTATCATACCATATCCAAAGTTTGGAAGCAATAACACCATTGACAAAATAATGATTAACATTTTCAATATGAAAGAAACAATAATACATAGAAGGTAAGTAAAACCCTTTAAGCCAGAGCAAAGAATCAACTAAGATGAATTTAGTCAAAATCCTCCAAGCTAAAACTAAATAAGAAATGTGAATGATATTGTTTTAAAGTTTAATGAAAAAATTAGAGGTGTTCTATTTATTTCTAATAAAATTTGAAACCTCTTTAAGAATGAAATCACCATTATAAGAGAGCTTGAAAAAGATTTGACCCGATTTATTAGAAAAGATAGTTGCAAAACTTATCAAAATAAAAATAGAATGTAGTTCTCAAGTTTATTTTCATTCCAATTATTATTAAGATGGGTTGTAGGTTTAGTGTTGTAGGTTTAGGGTTTAAGGTTTAGGGTTTAGAATTTAGGGTTTAAAGTTTTTAAAAAAAAATTAAGTAAATCAATAGGTTTAGGTTTATGTAGTATGTTTAGTTTATTTGTTATTTATTTAGGTTTTAGGGTTTAGTGTTTACGGTTTACGGTTTAGGTTTTAGGATTTAGGGTTTAGAGTTTAGGGTTTTAGGGTTTAGGGTTTAGGGTTTAGGGTTTAAGGTTTATGGTTTTTAGAGTTTAGGGTTTAGGTTTTAGGCTTAGGGTTCAGGATTTAGTTTAGGATTTAGGGTTTTTTAGTTTTTTTTAATAGAGAACAAATTCAGATTCAACATTTCTTCTTTTCGATTTCATCAACCAAGTAACACACCAAATTTTCTAAGACTCAAGTGATGACATAGATCAAAAATGAGCACGCATAGAGTAAATCAAAAACCCTAGATAACTAGAACCATCTCTACTCTAAAGATAGTTCCATAAGCAGTAAATCAGATCAGCCATGCTCCAATTTTTTCAATTCCCATCATAACCACCATGGCCTTTTGAGTAGTGAGATCCACCATCATATCCCCGATCTCTCCCTCCGCTAGCACAATGACTATAATCTATGTCGCCGCTCGCCTCCATAACGCCATTGCTCCAACCCCACCTCCATATCCACCACACTAGATCCCCACCACCACTATGAATCCGCCTTCAGCCTCCCTGCCAGATCTAGAGCCTTGATGATGTTCTCGCCAAGGATCTTCCCATTCTCAAGGTTTAGGTTTAGGTTTATTAGGTTTTAGGGTTTAGTTTATTTTTAATTTATTTAGTCACTTTAGGTTTATTTTTAGGGTTTTGCATGGGTTGGGTTTATGGTTGGGTTTAGGTTTAGGGTTTAGGGTTTGTGGGTTTAGAGTTTTAGGGTTTATGCTTTTAGGGTTTAGGGTTTAGGGTTTCTTAGAGTTTAGGGATTAGGGTTGTAGGTTTAGGGTTAATGGTTTAGGGTTTAGGATCTAGGGTTTATGGTTTTTTCCTTAAAAATTAAGTAAAGTGGTAGGTTTAGGTTTATTTAGTTTATTTTTTTATTTTATTTTAGTTTATTTTATTTTTTATTTTTATTTCAGTTTATTTTATTTTTATTTAGTTTAGTTTATTTATTTTAGGTTTATTTATTTTAGGTTTTTATTTTAGTTTATTTTTAGGTTTAGTTTAGATTTATTTTTAGTTAACTTTTTTTCTTTAATTTTAAGTTTATTTTATATATTATTTGTATTTTTTTTAGGTTTTGGTTTTATTTTATTATTTTATTTTAGATTTAGGTTTTATTTTAGGTTTATTTTAATTTTATTTTTAGTTCATTTTAGTTAATTTTATTTTATTTATTTTAGATTTAGGTTTAGGTTTTATTTATTTTGGTTTACTTATTTTAGGTTTATTTAATTTTGTTTATTTTGTTTATATTTAAGGTTTATGTTTTTAGTGGGGTTATATTTTATTTATTTTAGATTTTAAAGTTTAATTTTAAGTTTAGATTTTATTTAGTTTTATTTTAAGTTTATTTTATTTTATTTTATGTTAAGTTATTTTATTTAGGTTTTAAACAGGTTTATTTATTTTATTTTAGTTTAGGTTTTATTTATTTATTTTATTTATTTTATTAGATCCATTTTATTTTAGGTTTGGAAGTTATTTACTTTATTTTTTTTATTTAAGTTTAGTTTATTTATTTATCTTATTTTAATAGTAATAGTTTAGGAGTTTTGGAGTCAGTTTGTTTAGCCAGAGTTTAGGTTTAGGCCCAGGTTAGGCTTAGGGTCAGTTTAGGTAGGTCAAGGGTGTTAGGTTTAGGAGTTTAGGTCAGCCCAGGGTTATAATATGGCTCAGCCTCAAATTTAGGCTCAGTAGTAGGGTTAGAGGTTTAGTGGCCTTAGTGGGATCAGATTTGTGGATTTGGCTGGTATTTAGGGTTTAAGGTTGGTAGTGTAGTTGGGGTTTAGTTTTTGTGGCTCAGGTGTGGTTTATTTAGGGTTTATTTAGTTTGCATCAGGGTCAGGTCAGGATTTATGGTTTGGGTTTAGGGATTAGGTTTTAAAAAAATGATTAAGCAAACCAGAGTTTAGGTTTATAATTAATTTTATTTATTTTAGTTTATTTTACTTTTTTTAATTTATTTTATTTAATATTTTATTTATTTTAGTTTATTTATTTTAGGTTTTTATTTTAGTTTATTTAGGGGTATATGGTTTTGTTTAATTTTATTTTTATTTTATTTTAGGTTTAGGTTTTATTTTATATTTTATGTTTAAGTTTAGGTTTTATTTTATTTTTTAAGTTTAGGTTTGGTTTATTTCAAGTTTTATTTTGTTAGTTTAGGTTTATTTTATTATTTATTTTATTTTATTTAGTTTAGGGTTTAGGTTTAGTTTATTTTAGGTTTAAGTTTAGGTTTTTATTTATTTTTTAAGTTTATGTTTATTTTATTTTGTTTATTTTAAATTTAGGTTTTTTTTAGCTTAGGGTTTAGCTTATATTTTATTATTTATTATTAAGTTTATTTTAGGTTTATATTTTAGGTTTAGGTTTTATTTAGTTTTAATTTTATTTTATTTTAGTTGTATATTTTATGTTTATTTTATTTTATTTTATTTTAAGTTTAGTTTTATTTTATTTAGGTTCTTATTTTAGGTTTATTTTATTTTTTAGTATAGTTTATGTTTTATTTATTTTATTTTTTGTTTAGTTTTATTTTTATTTATTTTATTTTTAGGTTTAGGTTTAGTTTTAGGTTTATGTTTTTATGTTTTATTTATTTACTTTTTATTTTATTTATGTTTAGTATTTATTTATTTATTTTATTTTTAATTTTTAATTAGTTTAGGTTTAGGTTTAGGTTTTTAGGTTTTTAAGGTTTAGGGCTTTGGGTTTAGGGTTTAGGGTATATGGTTTAGGGTTTAGTGTTTAAGGTTTGGGGGTTTAGGGTTTAGGGTTTAGGGCTTTTAGGGTTTAGGGTTTAGGGTTTAGGTTTTCAGTTTTAGTTTATGGTTTAGGGTTTTCAGTTTTTTTTAAGAGAGAATAAATTCAAATTCAATATTTCTTATTTTTGATTTTGTCAACCAAGTAACAAACCATGGAAGTGAGGTAATCAAATGACCTCCTTGTGGTTAGCTAAAGTTTCATGTTCCCGGGATGTCCAAACTATATACCCATTACCATTCAATCTTATATAAGCCAACACATGAATGGAGGAAAGAGAACTCAACATTCATACACTTAATCTGTAAGCACATGCATTTCTTATGTATTTATAACTAGCATTATAACACATAGTATTATTAATTTATAAGCTTTTGAAAAATACATTTGGATTTAATAGTGAAAATATCCATGCATATATTAAATTAAATCAACACATGCAAGCTTACATAGAGGAAATCCATTTTATTTTACTTCATTTTGAAAAGATGGATGCATGAATTCAAATGACATACCATATTTGACATAATTGGAAAGAGGACTATCAAATATAAGAATGTGATTCATTCAACCAAACTGGTTCTTATGGATAATCAAATCAAATAAGATTATTTTAAGAAAATTGAAGCTTCTTTATTAATTAATTTTTGGATTTGATTTGATTTAAAGAGGAGAAGAGAAATCATCACTTATTGTTTCAAACCCAATCACATTAGTGATTTGATTTTAATTTAAGGAAATGTAATTAAGTTGAGTTTATGGGTTAATTAAGTTGAACCCTTAATTTAAAGAATTAATTACCCTTACCTATGTCACCATAAAGTAATTAACTAAATAATTATGAGCCAACATGATATGCATGGAAAATAAACTTACAATGATCTTAGGAAATAAAAGTGGCTTGATGCAATTGGCTCATTATTAATAGTTAATTAGATTAAAGGACTTAATTACTCTTATGGTTTTCACATGGACTAACCATAATTTCATTAAACTCCTTTAGGTTATTAAACACCTAAAGATCTACCCCATGATTTAATTAATTGAGGCATGATGTGATTATGATTTTAATTTGATATAGTGATTTAATTAATTAGTTAAATCTTAATTAATTTCAATTTAAAAATGGGTGAAATGAACTTAGGGAAAGGGGTCCCAACCTATTCCTTAGTGAAATGAACAATGATTAATAAACTTAATTAACCAATTTGTTACTGTTCATGGGATTAATTAATCATTAATTAACTTAAAAGAGTAGTTAAGGTTTAATTAGTAAATTTTCCTAATTAATTGAGCAATAAATCTAAAGAAAATCATGGGATCCCATTAAATTAACTCACAAATTTTGGGATTAATTGCTCAAGTAATTAAGGTGTAATTTTGTTAATAAATTTTGTAATTAAACCTTAATTGCTATTCAAAATTAGTTATGCTTTTTAGAAGTTTCATCCATTAAAATTGATTAATTAAGCCTAATTAAAGCCTAATCCTATTGGCGCCATGTGGCACATTGACGTGGCGTGCTTTCCACATGGTGTCGTGGGATTGGCTACTTAAAACTTATCCGACTCAGCACTTATGTGGCGGTAGTGGATGTACTTTCTTGCCTGTTGTCCGATCTAAGATCAGATGACTACGATTAATCCCACATCTTAATAGGATTAAATCAAATCGATCTAGCAGATTTAATCACAATCGTCCATTCTGATCATGTGAAACGGATAGTGCATGATCTAACAATATGCGAGTGACGGAGAATGTAGTCCATCTGGCATTGCTAACTTGATTCGAGCTTACCAGAGTTCAGATCAACTCTAAAACGATCCCACCCCTTCACAACATTGATTAGAGGGGAACCAATGATCAAGATCACATGAGATGCAAGTTTTCTTTAAAAAGCTCCAGCCCATTTGTGCCTAAGGATCAATTTTGAAAGCATGCCTCATCGCAGCTCAAGATCGGTGGCTCGAACAATTGAGGAAGCTTAATCTAGTGGATATAAAGCCTTGTTGAGTAGCAATCGGATCAATTCCTTGATGTTTGCTCGGAAGGCCACAAATTACCAATTTGGGGCTTAGCTTTGATCGAAGTCCCACCTCTGGGATTCGTTCTAGCTCGACAAGGCCTAGGGAAGGTGCGTATAAAGTTAATTTGAGTTTGATGGTGAAATGGGGAAGTTATGTTGAAAATGGGAGTGTTCTATTTCGAGATGGGTGGGAATGGCATTTTTTGATCGAGGAATGAGCTTGGGAGCTTAGGGAATGGCTGTAGCGGCTCATCTTGGGTAGCTAGGGCCCTAAGGAATGATTTTTGTGTGTGTTTGAGTGGAATCGAGGGGGTGTATACCCCCTTCATCTTGATGATGGTGGGATTGTTTGGCTTCAAGTGGCCATTCGACCATCTCAGGGAGTCATGGGTTGTAGGGAGGAGGTGAATTGGCTCGGCTTGGTTGGTTGAAGGGGTGGAGGTGACTACCAAGGAGGAACCCTGGTTGTCCTATTGGTTTCAAATGCTCCAATTGGGAGGGTGAGGTGATTTCACCTACCATGGGTCATGGCCGACTCCCCCTCTTGGGTTAGGTTAAGCAATGACTTAGGTGCCTAGGTGGACCATTGGGAGAGTACCAAGTGGCCAAGGAATGGAAATGCCCACTTATATGGTTGATTTGTCTCATGTGATTCCCTTGACCCAATGATAGAATGATCATTTGGCATTGATTTGATTTGGGCATTTAAAATGAGCCAAAAGTGGGTTAGCTTAAATTTCAAGTTAATTGGAGTTGATTTGGTTAGCTTAATTTGACTCATTTAGTGGTCAAGTTACCAATCAGATTGGGTCAAATCAAGGTCAAGTTCATATGATCATTTGAGATGTTTTGGTTCAATTAGTTTAGTTTAGTTTGGCTTAGATTTCATTTTGGCTCATGTGAATTCATTTGGGTCAAATGGGTTATGTTGACCAATTTGACCAAATTGGAAAAATTGGCTTGGGTTGGGTGTTGGTTTGGGTTTAGTTAACCAATTGAAGATGATTGTAGGCTTTGGTTTTAATTAATTTAGATTTCATTTTGATTTAGGCCAACATAAACCTAATTAAGTAGGTCAATTGGCTTCAATTAGGTCCATTCAAGGCTTTGGTCAAGTTCAACAATCAATTTGGAATGAACTTGAGCCATTAGTTGCAATCAATTTGGTTTATATTTTGACTTAACCCAATTTAGCCTTTTAGGTAAATTTGGGTCTACTTGGGTCAAGAGGGCCAATTGAGTTTGGTTTGACTCAATTGAAGGTCAAGTCATATTCAAATAGTGATTTTGAATTGGTATGAATCATTAGTTTCCAAGGGATTTAGCTTAGGTTGCAATTTGGCTACTTTGGGTTCATATGGGTTAAGGGGTTGACTTGGTCAAATGACCAAGTTGACTTGGTTTGACCCAATTTGTGATAATTGATCAACGTAGGGTCATCAACAATCATGATGTGGGGTTTTGATAGGATTGGTTCAATCTAATTTAGGTAAGATTAGAGCTTAGCTCAAATAGGTCAAACTAGACACTTTGGGTCAAGTGGACCAATTGGGTTTACTTGGCCTGATTTTGGTTTGAGTATGATTTAGTTGAGTTTATATATGAATTTGGGATTGATATATAAATTCTATTGCAATTGGCTTGGGTTCAAATGGGTTTTGGTTCATTTGAACATTTCAAGTCAAAAAGGTTAAGTAGGGTTTGACTTGGGTTAATTTTGGTTTGGCTTAATTGATTTTGGTTTAGGGTTAGGGTTATGGTTTAGGATTTAAGGTTTACAGTTTAGGGTTTTTTTTTTAAATTAATTAAATCAGTAGGTTTAGGCTTATTTAGTTTATTTTTCATTTATTTTAGTTTAAATTTTTTATTTTTATTTAATTTAATTTTTTATTTTTATTTAGTTTAGTTTATTTATTTTAGTTCAACTTTTATTTTAGTTTAATTTTAAGGTTTAGGTCTAGGTTTAGGTTTATTTTTTTAGTTTAGTTTTTTTTTTTAGAGGTTTACATTTTTTTTATTTTAGGTTAGGTTTAGGTTTTTCTTTTATTTTTTTAGGTTTAGGTTTTAGCTTTTTATTTTAAGTTTATTTTTAGGTTTTATTTTTTTAGATTATGTTTAGACTTATTTTATTTATTTTTTTTTATTTTACTTTTTAGGTTTATTTATCTTAGGTTTAGGTTTCATATATTTTAATTTAGTATTTTATTTTATTTAGGTTTTTTTTAAGGATTTTATTTTTTTTATTTTATTTTAATTTCAGTTTATTTTATTTTTATTTTATGTTTAGTTTTATTTAGGTTTTATTTTTTAGGTTCATTTTATTTTAGTTTAATTTTTTTATTTATTTTATTTTAGTTTACGTTTATTTTTTTATCTTTATTTATTTTATGCCAGTTTAGTTTTAGGTTTGATTTATGTTTAGGTTTTAATTTTATTTTATATCTTATTTATCATTTATATGTTTTAGGTTATTTTAGGTCAGCTTTAGGTTGGTTGGTTTTGGATTTAGGGAGGATCAGGGTTTGGGTCAGGTTTAGGGTTTGTGGCCCAGGATCTGGGTTGTGGTAGGGAGAGAGTGGAAGGTTTAGGTAGCCCAGGGTTTAGGTTTAGGTGGTCAGGAGAGGCCAGTTTGGTGAGTTAGGTTGTGGGATCTTTATTTTTTTTATTTTAATTTTATTTTAAATTAAGCAAGCCAATATGTTTAAGTTTATTTAGTTTATTTTTATTTACTTTTATTTATTTAATTTAATTTATTTTTATTTGTTCTCGTTATTTATTTTAGTTCAAGTTTTATTTTAGTTTATTTTTAGGATAAGGTTTAGTTTAGGTTTAATTTTAGTGTAGTAGTTTTTTTGAAGGTTTAGGTTTTATTCTTTATTTTAGGTTTAGGTTTAGGTTTTATTTTATTTTTAGGTTTAGGTTTATTTTAGATTTTATTTTAGTTTAGGTTTAAGTTTTTAGTTTATTTATTTTATTTATGGTTTAGGTTTAGGTTTATGTTTAGTATATTTTGGTTTAGGGTTTGGTTTTATTTTTTATTTATCTTTAGATTTGATTTTAGTATGGTTCATTTATTTTTATTTTATTTTATTTTGGTTTATTTTATTTTATTTTAGGTTTAGTTTTCATTTTATTTAGCTTTTTTATTTTCAATTTAGTTTAGGTTTTATTTATTTATTTTTTTTAGTTTTTATTTCTTATTTTAGTTTCTCAGGTTTAGGTTTAGGTTTAGGTTTTGGTTTTGGTTTAGGTTTAGGTTTTAGTTTAGGTTTTTATTTTATTTTACTTTTGTTTAGGTTCTTTTATTTATTATATTTTAGGTTTAATTTAGTTTAGGTTTAGCTTTAAGGTTTAGGGTTTAGTTTAGTTGAGGTTGAGGTTTAGGGTTTAAGGGGTGTACAGGGTTTATGTGGTGGTTTAGTTTGGGTGGTGGAGGATTTTAGGATTTATGGTTTAGGGTTTAGGATTTTAGGGTTTAGGGTTTAGGGTTTAGGGTTTAGGGTTTTAGGTGTGGTATGTGTTTAGTTTAAGGTTTTTTGGTATTTTTAATAGAGAATAAATTCATATTCATCATTTCTTCTTTTTTATTTCATTAACAAAGTAACTCACCAAGTTTTGTAAGAAACAAATAACCAAATGGATAAAAAATGAGCACGCATAGAGATAATGAAAGACCCTAGATAACTAGAGCCATCTATACTATAAAAACATAATTCCATAAGCTGCAGATCAGATTGGCCGTTCTTTAGTTTCTCTAATTCCCATTAGAACCACCCCAGCCTCTCGACTAGCAGGACATCATATCCCTGATCTCTCCCTTCACCATCACCACGGTTATAACCTCCTGCTACTCCTCTTTCCTATAACCAATTATTGCTCAATTCCCACCTCCATATCCACCGCGACTTCCGCCTCCCCACCATACTAAGGATAACCGCCTCCTCCACATCTCCTCCATCGCTGGGATTTGGCGATGATGTTCCACGCCTCGTTCTTTATTCTTAGTTTAAGTTTAGGTTTAGGTTTATTAGGTTTTAGGGTTTAGGTTTACTTTTAATTTATTTAGTTACTTTATGTTTAGGTTTAGGGTTTGGGATTTAGGGTACAGGGTTTAGGGTTAGGGTTTAGGGTTTAGAGTTTAATGTTTAGGGTATAAGATTTATGGTTTATTGTTTAGGGTTTTAGAGTTTATGCTTTTATGGATTAGGGTTTAAGTTTAGGGTTTAGGGTTTAGCATTTATGGTTCATGATTTATGGTTTTTTAGGGTTTAGGGTATAAGGTTTAGGGTTTAGGGTTGTAGGTTTAGGGTTTAGGGTTTAGGTTTAGTTTTAGGGTTTCAGGTTTAGGGTTTATGGTTTAGGATTTAAGGTTTAGAGGTTTTTTCATAAATTAAGTAAACTGATATGTTTAGGTTTATTTAGTTTATTTTTTTATTTATTTTAGCTTATTTTATTTTTTATTTTTATTTATGTTTATTTTTCTTTTTATTTAGTTTAGTTTATTTATTTTAGGCTTATTAATTTAAGTTTAGGTTTTTTATTTTAGTTTGTTTTTTTTTGTTTAGGTTTAGGTTTAGGTTTAGATTTATTTTAGTTTAGTTTTCTTTTTTTTTTTTTAGGTTTAGGTTTTATTTTTATTTTTTTAGGTTTAGGTTTACATTTTATTTTATTTTTTTTTTTTAGGTTTAGGTTTATTTTATTTTATTTTAGGTTTTATTTTTAGCAGGTTTAGGTTTATTTTTAATTTATTTTATTTATTTAGGGTTTAGGTTTAAGTTTATGTTTAGTATATTTTAGGTTTAGGGTTTAGGTTTTCTTTTATTTATTTTAGGTTTATTTTTTTTAGGTTTAGGTTTTTATTTTATTTTATTTTTATTTTAGGTTTATTTTTTATTTTATTTAGGTTTTTAATTTTTTTAGTTTAGTTTAGGTTTTATTTCTTTTATTTTAGTTTAGTTTTTATTTTTTATTTTAGTTTCTTTTTAGGTTTAGGTTTAGGTTTAAATTTTAGTTTAAGTTTTTATTTTATTTTATTTTTTTAATTTTTTTTGTGTAGGTTCTTTTATTTAATTTATTTTTAGGTTTTATTTAGTTTAGGTTTATCTTTTTAGCTTATTAGGGTTTAGGGTTTAGGGTTAGTTGAGGCTTTAAGGTTTAGGGTGTAGGGTTTAGGGTTTAGGGCTTAAGGTTTAGGGTTTAAGGTTTAGGATTTAGGTTTTTGAGTTTAGGGTTTAGGTTTTTGGGTTTAGGATTTAGAGTTTTGGGTTTTGTGTTTTTCAATTTAGGGTTTACGGTTTAGGGTTTTGTGTTTTTTATTTATTAGGGTTGTGTAGGTTGTTTTAATTTAGGGTTTAGGGTTTTGGTTTTAAGAAAGAACAAATTTAGATTCAACCTTTTTTTATTTCATCAACCAAGTACACCAAGTTATCTAAACACAAGTGATGACATAAATAAAAAATGAACATAGAGCAAATCAAAGACCCTGATAACTAGAACCTTCATTACTTTAAATACACAATTTAGCGTTGATAGGTTGTTCTTCAATTTGTCTAGTTACCAACCACCCCAGCCTTTCGAGTAGCGGATCCACTATCATATCCCCGATCTCTCCCTCCGCCACCACCATGGTTGTAACCTCCGCCGCTCCTCACGCCTCCATAACCACCATTGCTTTGACCACCACCTCCATATCCATCAACACCTCTAGTTCCCCCACCACCACTACGATTCGCCTCTACCCTCCATCTGATCTAGTCTTTGTTTGACTGATGTTTTGTTGTCAGGTTTGCCCATTCTTAGTGTTTAGGTTTAGGTTTATTGGGTTTTATGGTTTAGGTTTAATTTTTTACTTATTTAGTTACTTTAGGTTTAGGTTTATGGTTTAGGGTTTAGGGTTTAGGGTTAGGGTTTAGGGGTTGGGGTTTAGGGTTTAGGGTGTAGTGTTTATGGTTTAGGGTTTAGGGTTTTACGGTTTTTGCATTGAGGGTTTAGGGTATAGGATTAGGTTTAGGGTTTAAGGTTTAGGGTTTAGTGTTTTCTAGGGTTTAGGGTTTAGGTTTGTAGGTCTAGGGTTGTTGGTTTAGGGTTTAGAGTTTAGGGTTAGTTTTAAGTATTAAGGTTTAATGTTAGTATTTTAGGTTTAGGGTTTTTTTTAAATAAAAAATTAAGTAAACTTATAAGTTTAGGTTAATTTAATTTATTTTTTATTTAATATAGTTTATTTTATTTTTTTAATTTTATTTATGTTTATTTTTTAATTTTATTTAATTTAGTTTAAATATTTTAGGTTTATTTATTTTAGTTTAGGTTTTTTTACTTTAGTTTATTTTTTAGTTTAGGTTTAGGTTTAGCTTTAGGTCTATTTTTTTAGTTGAGTTTTATTTTTATTTTACTTTTTTTTAGGTTTAGGTTTTATTTTTTTATTTTTAAGTTAGGTTTACATTTTTTATTTTATTTCTTTAAGTTTAAGTTTAAGTTTTTATTTTAGGTTTATTTTTTGGTTTTATTTTTTTTAGTTTAGGTTTAGGTTTATTTTTTGATTATTTTATTTTATTTAGGGTTTAGGTTTAGGTATAGGTTTAGTATATTTTAGGTTTAGGGTTTAAGTTTTATTTTTTTTTTATTTCTAGGTTTTATTTTTAGGTTTATTTTTTAGGTTTAGGTTTTTATTTAGTTTTTATTTTATTTTATTTTTATTTTAAGTTTAGTTTTTATTTTATTTATGTTTTTATTTTTTTCATTTAGATTAGGTTTTTATTTATTTTATTTTAGTTTAGTTTTTATTTTTTATTTTAATTTCTTTTAGGTTTAGGTTTAAGTTTAAGTTTTAGTTTAGGTTTTTATTTTATTTTATTATTTTATTTTATTTTGGTTTAATTTCTTTTATTTATTTTATTTTTAAGTTTTATTTAGTTTAGGTTTAGCATTTTAGCTTTTAGGGTTTAGGGTTTTGGGTTAGTTAAGGGTTTAGGTTTGGGGTGTAGGGTTTAGGGTTTAAGGGTTAGGGTTTAGGGTTTAGGTTTTAGGTCTAGGGTTCAGGTTTATGTTTAGGGTTTAGGGTTTTTGGTTTTTTTTTTAACAAAGAACAAATTCAGATTCAACATTTCTTTTTTTTAATTTCATCAACCAAGTAACACACCAAGTTCTCTATGACACAAACGATGACATAGATCAAAAATGAGCACCCATAAAGCAAATCAAAGACCCCAGATAACTTGAACCATCTTTACTATAAAGACATAGTTCCATAAGTAGCAGATTAGATCAACCATTCTTTATTTTGTCTAGTTCCCATCAGAACCACCTGACCTCTCAAGTAAGAGGATCCACCATCATATCCCTGATCTCTCCCTCCGCCACCACCACCATTGTAACCTTCGTCTCTCCTCCTGCCTCCATAACCACCACTACTCCGACCACCACCTCTACATCCATCAGCACCTCCAGTTCCCCCACCACCTCTATGATAACTGCTTCCTCTTCCTTCGCCTCCATCGCCAGATCTAGACTAAGGTTGTTTGGTGGTGAACTTCCTGCCATCAAGGTTCTGCCCATTCTTATGGTTTAGGTTTAGGGTTAAGTTTATTAGGTTTTAGGGTTTAGGTTTATTTTTTAATTTATTTAGTTACTTTAAGTTTATTTTTATGGTTTGGGGTTTAGGGTTTAGGGTTTAGGTTTAGGGCTTTAGGGTTTAGGGTGTAGTGTTTATGGTTTAGGGTTTAGGGTTTTAAGATTTATGCTTTTAAGGTTTAGGGTTTAGGATTAGGGTTTATGGTTCAAGGTTTAGGGTTTTGGGTTTTGGGTTTTTTAGGGTTTAGGGTTTAAGGTTATAGGTTTAGTGTCGTAGGTTTAGGGTTTAGGGTTTAGGGTTTACGATTTAAGGTTTAGGGTTTTTTTTTAAATTTCATAAATCCATAGGTTTAAGTTTATTTAGCTTATTTTTTTATTTTTTTTTATGTTTATTTCTACTTTTTATTTAGTTTAGTTTATTTATTTTAGTTTAGGTTTTTTCTTCAAGTTTATTTTTTCATTTAGGTTTAAGTTTAGGTTTATTTTTTAATTGAGTTTTATTTTATTTTTTTTAGGTTTAAGTTTTATTTTTTATTTTTAGGTTTATGTTTTAATTTTTATTTTATTTTTTTAGGTTTAGGATTTAATTTTTTATTTTATGTTTATTTTTAGGTTTTATTTTTTAGTTTAGGTTTAAATTTATTTTTAGTTTATTTTATTTTATTTAGTTTAGGTTCAAGTTTAACTTTAGTTTATTTTTTTTTAGTTTAGGTTTATTTATTTTATTTTTAGTATATTTTAGTTTAGGTTTAGGTTTACTTTATTTTGTTTTTTATTTTTATTTTAGTTTTGGTTTTTTAGTTTGATTTAGGTTTTTTTTATTTATTTTAGGTTTATTTTTTTTATGTTTAGGTTTTATTTTATTTAGTTTTAAGTTTATTTTATTTTTATTTTACATTTTAATTTATTAAAGTTTTTATTCTTATTTATTTTATTTTTTTAGTTTTTAGGTTTTTTCTTTATTTTATTTTAGTTTATTTTATTTTATTTTATTTTATTTTTTTTATTTAGGTTTTCTTTTTATTTTATTTCTTTATTTTATTTAGGTTTAAGTTTTTTATTTATTTAATTTAGGTTTAGGTTTTTAGGTTTTTAGGTTTTTAGGGTTTAGATTTTAGAGTTTAGACTTTAGGATTTAGGGTTTAGGATTTTAGGGTTTAAGGTTAGGGTTTAAGATTTTAGGTATAAGGTTTAGGGTTTAGCGTTTAGGCTTTAGGGTTTAGTTTTTTTAGGGTTTAGGGCTTAGGGTTAGCTTTGGGTTTAGGGTTAGTTTAGGGTTTATGGTTTAGAGTTTAGGGTTTAGGCTTTAGGGTTTAGGGTTTAGGCTTTAGAGTTTAGGGTTTTTAGGCTTTAGGGTTTGTTTAGGGCTTAGGGTTTATGGTTTAGGGTTTATGGTTTAGGGTTAACATTAGGGTTTAGGTTTTAAGTTTTTTAGGGTTTAGGGCTGTAGATATAGGGTTTAGGGTTTATGATTTATTGTTTAGGATTTAGGGTTTTTTTTAACAAAAATAATTAAGTAAACTGGTTAGTTTAGGTTTATTTAGTTTAATTTTTATTATTTTTAGTTTTATTTATTTTTTATTTTTATTTATGTTTATTTTCTATTTAGTTTACATTATTTATTTTAGGTTTATTTATTTTTGTTTAGGTTTTTTATTTTAGTTTGTTTTTTAGGTTTAGGTTTAGGTTTATTTTTTAGTTGAGTTTTATTTTTTTTTTGTTTAAGTTTTATTTTTTTTATTTTTACTTTTGGGTTTATGTTTTTATTTTATTTTTTTTAGGTTTAGGTTTTAGGTTTTTATTTTAGGTTATTTTATAGGTTTTATTCTTTAGTTTAGATTTAGGTTTATTTTTAGTTCATTTTATTTTATTTTATTTAGGTTTAGGTTTAGGTTTAGGTTTAGTTTATTTTAGGTTTAGGTTTAGGTTTTATTTATTTTTGTTTAGTTTATTTTCATTTTTGTTTAGGTTTACTTTAATTTGTTTATTTTATTTTTATTTTTAGGTTTAAGTTTTTTTTAGTTTAGTGATTAGGTTTTATGTTTTATTTATTTTTTGTTTTATTTTTATTTTTATTTTTTAGGTTTAAGTTTTGATTTAGTTTTTATTTTATTTTATTTTAGGTTTAATTTATTTTTGTTTTATGTTTAGTTTTTATTTTGTTAATGTTTTTTGTTATAATGTTTATTTTTATTTTTTATTTTATTTAGGTTGAGGGTTTTAATTTATTTTATTTTAGGTTTTATTTAGTTTAGGTTTAGGCTTTTAGGATTTAAGTGTTTAGGGTTTAGGGTTTAGGATTTTAGGGTTTAGGATTTTAGGGTTTAGGATTTAGGGTTTAGGTTAGGGTTTAGGGTATAGGGTTTAGGATTTAATGTTTAGGCTTTAAGGTTTAAGGTTTTTAGGGTTTAAGGTTTAGGGTTAGCTAAGGGTTTTGGGTTAGTTTAGGGTTTAGGGGTTAGGGCTTAGGATTTAGACTTTAAGGTTTAAGGTTTTTAGGGTTTAGGGTCCAGGTTATAGTGTTTAGGGTTTTAGGGTTTAGGATTTTTGGCTTTAGGGTTTAGGGTTAGTTTTAAGGTTTCTTTTAATTAAGTAAACCGGTAGGTTTAGGTTTATTTAGTTTACTTAGTTTAATTTTTTTTATTTCTTATTTTTTCTTTTTTATTTAGTTTAGTTTATTTATTTTAGTTTATTTTACTATTTTAGTTTATTTTAGTTTTTTTAGTTTAGGTTTATTTTATTTTTATTTTTTATTAAGTTTTAGGTTTTAGTGTAGGGTTTAGGGTTTAGGGTTTATGGTTTTGGGTTTAGGTTTAGGGTTTTAGTTAGGGTTTATAGTGGTTTAGTGTTTAGGATTTAAGTATTTTAGTTTAGTGTTTAGGTTTAGGGTTTAGGGTTTAGGTTTTAGGTTTTGGGTTTTAGGTTTTATTGGGGTTTAGGTTTTTTAGGATTTGGTTTAGGGTTTAGGGTTTAGGGTTTTAGGTTTAGGTTTAGGGTTAATTTTAGTATGATTTAGGGTTAGGTTTTATTTCTTTTATTTTTTATTGGTTTAGGTATATTTGAGTTTTAGGTTTATGATTTAGGTTTTAGTTTAGGTTTATTTTTAAATTAAGTAAAGTGGTAGGCTTAATTTTTTTTAGTTTATTTTTAGGGTTTAGGGTTTGGCGTTAGATTAGTGTTTAGGTTTTTTAAATTAAGTAAACTGGTAGGTTTAGGTTTATTTTTTATTTTTATTTAGTTTAGTTTATTTATTTTAGGTTTATTTATTTTATTTTATGTTTTTTATTTTAATTTATTTTTTAGGTTTAGGATTATTTTTTAGTTGAGTTTATTTTATTTTATTTTTTAAGTTTCAATGTTTATATTTTTAGGGTTTAGGGTTTAAGGTTTTAGGATTTAATGTTTTAGCATTTAGGGTTAGGGTTTATGGTTTAGGGTTTAGTGTTTAGGCTTTAGGGTTTAGGATTTTTAGGGTTTAGGGTTTAGGGTTTTGGGTTTGGGGTTTATGGTTTTATGGTTTAGGGTTTAGGGTTTAGGTTTTAGGGTTGTAGGTTTAGGGTTTATGGTTTAGATTTTATGGTTAATTTTAGGGTTTATGATTTAGGGTTAGGGTTTTTTTAATTTCTTTTAATTTTTTTTTATTTTTTTATTTTTTTAGGGTTTAGGGTTTAGGGTTTAGGGTTTATGGTTTAGCTTTTAGGATTAGCATTTAGGTTTTAGTTTAGCTTTATTTAGGAAAAAAGTTAACTGGTAGGTTTAGGTTTTTATTAGTTTATTTTTAGGGTTTAGGGTTTAGGGTTTAGGGTTAGATTAGGGTTTAGTTTTTTTTAAATTAATTAAACTGGTAAGTTTAGGTTTATTTTTTATTTATTTTATTTTATTTTATTATTTATGTTTATTTTTTAATTTTATTTATTTTAGTTTAGGTTTTTTATTTTAGTTTATTTTTTAGCTATAGGTTTATGTTTAGGTTTATTTTTTAGTTGAGTTTTATTTATATTTTATTTTTTAGGTTTAGGTTTTATTTTTTATTTTTAGGTTTAGGTTTAGGTTTTTATTTTATTTATTTATATTTAAGTTTTAGGTTTTTATTTTAGGTTAATCTTTAGGTTTTATTTCTTAGTTTAGGTTTAGGTTTATTTTTAGTTTATTTTATTTATTTATTTTTTGTTTAGGTTTTGGTTAAGGTTTTATTAATTTTTGTTTTGGTTTAGGTTTATTTATTTTAATTTTAGGTTTACATTTTTTTTAATTTAGGGTTTAATTTTTAGGGTTTTATTGTTTAGGGTTTAGGGTTTAGGGTTTAGGGCTTAAGTTTTAGGTTTAGGGTTCAGGTTTTAGTTTTGGTTTATTTTTAAATTAAGTAAACCGTAGGTTTACATTTTTTTTAGTGTATTTTTAGGGTTTAGGATTGAAGTTTTTTTTTAAAAAAAAATTAAGTTTAGGGTTTTAAGGGTATAGGGTTTATGGTTTAAGGTTTATGATTTAGAGTTTAGGTTTTTTGGTTTGGGGTTTAGGGTTTTAGGGTTTAGGGTTTAGGGTTTAGGGTTTATAGTTTAGGGTTGTAGGTTTAGGGTTTAGGGTTTGTTTTAGGGTTTACGGTATAGGTTTTTGGTTTAGGGTTACAGTTTATTTATATCTTTTATTTTTTTATTTTTAAGATTTATGGTTTAGGGTTTAAGGTTTAGGTTTTATTTGATGCTTATTTTAAATTAAGTAAACCGGTAGGTTTAGATTTTTCTTAGTTTTTTTTAGGGTTTAAGATGTTTAGGTTTTTAAATTATTTAGGTTTAGGTTTATTTAGTTTATTTTTTATTTATGTTAGTTTATTTTGTTTCTTATTTTTATTTATATTTATTTTTATTTTTATTTAGTTTAGTTTATTTATTGTAGTTTAGGTTTTTTATTTTAGTTTATTTTTTTGGTGTAGGTTTAGGTTTAGGTTTAATTTTTAGTTGAGTTTTTTTTTTTTTTTTTTTAGGTTTTGGTTTTATTTTTTAAATTTAGGTTTAGGTTTAGGTTTTTATTTTATTTATTTAGGTTTAGGTTTTAAGTTTATTTTTGGGTTTTACTTTTTAGTTTAGGTTTAGGTTTATTTTTACTTTATTTTATTTTATTTTCTTTTGATTTAGGTTTAGGTTTAGTTTATTTTAGGTTTAGGTTTTAGTTTTATTTCTTTTAGTTAATTTATTTTAGTTTAGATTTAGGTTAATTTTATTGTTATTTTAAGATTATTTTCTTTTTTTTGGTTTAGGGTTTAGGGTTTAGGGTTTTAGGGTTTAGGGTTTAGGGTTTTGTGTTTAGTGTTTAGGGTTTTAGTTTTAGGTTTACTGTTTAGGTTTTAGTTTCAGTTTATTTTTAAATTAAAGCATGGGTTTAATTTTTTTAGTTTATTTTTTTAGGGTTTAGGTTTAGTTTTTTTTTTAAGTTTAGGTTTAGGGTTGAGGTTTAGGTTTAATATTTAGGGTTTATAGTTTATGTTTTTTGGGTTTTGGGGTTTAGGTTTTAGGGTTTAGGGTTTATTGTTTAGGGTTTAAGTTTAGGTTTAGGGTTTTAGGTTAGAGTTTAGGGTTTAGGGTTTAGGGTTTAGGGTTTAGGATTTAGGTTTAGGGTTTTTAGGGTTTAGGGTTTTGGGTTTAGTGTTTAGGGTTTAGGTTTAAGTTTAGTGTTGTAGGTTTAGTTTAGCATTTTATGTTTTAGTTTAGGTTTAGGGTTTAGGGTTTGTTATAGGGTTTAGGGTTTTTTTTCTAAATTAAGTAACATGGTTTAGTTTATTTTATTTTTATTTAGCTTATATTTTTTATTTTAGGTTTATTTATTTTAATTTTAGTTTTTATTTTAGTTTATTTTTTCTTTTTAGGTTTAGGTTTAGGTTAATTTTTTAGTTGAGTTTTATTTTTATTTTATCTTTTTGGTTTAGGTTTTTAGGTTTTTAGGGTTTAGGGTTTAGGGTTTAGGGTTTTAGGGTTTAGGTTTATAATTTTATTATGGGTTTAGGTTTAGGATTTTTTAGGTTTTATTTAGGTTTAGGTTTAGGGTTTAGTTTAGGGTTTTATTTTAGTTTTGTTTTAGGTTTTGGGTTTATGGTTTTAGGGTTTAGGATTTAGGGTTTAGGCTTAGTTTTAGGGTTTTGGGTTTGAGGTTAAGGTTTTTTTATTTTTTAATTTTATTTTGTTATTTTTATTATTTAGTTTAGTTTAGGGTTTTTTTTGGTTTTAGGTTTAGGTTGGTTTTAGTTTAGGTTTATTTTTTAAATTAAGTAGAGAAATAGGTTTACATTTTTTTATTTTATTTTTAGGGTTTAGGGTTAGCTTAGGGTTTAGGTTTTTTTTCTTTCAAATTAAGTAAACCTGCAAGTTTAGGTTTATTTAGTTTATTTAGCTTATTTTTTTTAGTAATTTTAGTTTATTTTTTTATTTTTATTTTGTATTTTTATTTAGTTTGTTTATTTTTTATTTTAGTTTAGATTTATTATCTTAGTTTATTTTTTTAGGTTTAGGTTTAGGTTTATTTTTTAGTTAAGTTTTATTTTTATTTTATTTTTTGGTTTAGGTTTTAATTTTTATTTTTAGGTTTCAGGTTTTTATTTTATTTTCTTAAGTTGAGGTTTTAAGTTTTTATTTTAGGATTATTTTTAGGTTTTATTTTTTAGTTTAGGTTTAGGTTTATTTTAGTTTATTTTATTTTATTTAGTTTAGGTTTAGGTTTAGGTTTAAGTTTAGGTTTTATTTATTTTAGTTTAGTTTATTTTCATTTAGGTTTAGGTGTTTTTTTAGTTTATGGTTAATGTTTTATTTTTTATTTATTTTTAGATTTACTTTTTTAGGTTTATGTTTTTATTTAGTTTTTATTTTATTTTATTTTAGTTTTGTTTTAATTTTATTTTATTTTATTTTACATTTAGTTTTATTTTATTTATGTTTTTTCTTAGTTTATCTATTTTTTAGTTTAATTTAGGTTATTATTTATTTTATTTTAGTTTATTTTTATTAGTTTATTTTATTTTTATTTTAGGTTTAGGTTTAGGTTTTAATTTAAAATTTTATTTTATTTGATTTATTTTAATTTATTTAGGTTTAGGTTTTATTTATTTATTTTATTTTTAGGTTTTATTTAGTTTAGGTTTAGGTTTTTAGGTTTTTGGGTTTAGGGTTTAAGGTTTAGGGTTTAGGGTTTAGGGTTTTGGGTTTTGGGTTTAGGGATAAGGTTTAGGGTTTAGGGTTTAAGTTTTAGTGTTTAGGCTTTAAGGTTTAGGTTTTTTTGGGTTTAGGGTTTAGGTTTAGGGTTTAGGGTTAGCTTAGGGTTTAGGGTTCAGGGTTTAGGGTTAGGGTTTTTTCATTTTTTTTATATTTATATTTTTATATTTATGGTTTAAGTTTTTGGTTTAGGTTTTAGGTTTAGGGTTCATGTTTTAGTTTAGGGTTTAGTGTCTTCAGTTTTTTATTTATAATAAAGAATAAATTTAGATTCAACATTTCTTCTTTTTGATTTAATCAACCAAGTAACACACCATATTTTTTATGACACAAAAGATGATATTGATAAAAAATGAGCATGCATAGAGCAAATGAAAAGTTATTTTTTTTAGACAATTTAAGTAGTAGATCGGTATTTTATTCTCCGGTTCCCATCAAAACCACCATTTTGTAGATTCTCCATTTATTTTTCTCCCTCCACCACCACCATTGATGTAACCTCCATCGCTCTTAGACCAGACCACCTCCATATCCAAACCTCTAGATCCCCACCACCAAGTTAATATTTCACCTCCAACACCAAATCTAGACTAAGGGTTGGCGATGATGTTAACGTATTCTTATTCTTAGGATTTAAGTTTAGGTTCAAGTTTATTATGTTTTAGGGTTTAGATTTATTTTTAAATTTATTTAGTTACTTTAAGTTTAGGTTTAGGGTTTCGGGTTTAGGGTTTAGGGTTAGGGTTTAGGGTTTAGGGTTTAGGGTTTAGGGTTTTAGGGTTAGGGTATAAGGTTTAGGGTTTAGGGTTTAGGGTTTAGTTTAGGATACAAGGTTTAGAGTTTTAATTAAGTAAATTGGTATGTTTAGGTTTATTTAGTTTATTTTTTTTTTTTTTTATTTATTTTAGTTTATTTTATTTTTTATTTTTATTTAGGTTTATTTTTTACTTTTATTTAGTTTAGTTTATTTATTTATAGGTTTATTTATTTTAGTTTAGTTTTTTAATTTTAATTTATTTTTTATGTTTAGGTATAGAGTTTTATTTTTATTAGGTTTAGGTTTTTTTTAGTTTTTGTTTAGGGTTTAGTTTAGGTTTTTTTAGGTTTTAGGTTTTTATTTTAGTTTAGGTTTATGGTTTAGGGTCTTTTAGGGTTTAGGTTTTTTAGGTTTAGGGTTTAGGTTTAGTGTTAGGGTTAGTTTAGGGTTTAGGGTTAGTTTTTATGGTTTTTTTTTAGGTTTATGATTTAGGGTTTAAGATACTTTTTTAAATAAGTAAACTGATAGGTTTAGGTTTATTTAGTTTACTCGGTTTATTTTATTTTTTATTTTTATTTTGGTTTATTTGTTATTTATATTTATTTTAGTTTATTTATTTTTGGTTTATTTATTTTAGTTTATTTTTTTTTATTTTAGTTTATTTTTTATTTTTAGGTTTAGGTTTAGGTTTATTTTTTAGTTGAGCTTTATTTTTATTTTATCTTTTAGGTTTAGGTTTTTAGTTTTTAGGGTTTAGGGTTTAGAGTTTATGGTTTAGGTTTAGGGTTATTTTTTTTAGGGTTTTTAGGTTTAGCTTTAGGCTTTAGGTTTTAGGTTTTAGGGTTTAGGTTTTTTTTAGTTTTATTTGGGTTTTAGTTTTTAGGGTTTAGATTTAGGTTTAGGGTTTAGGGTTTAGGTTTAGGGTTTTTAGCTTTTTTTAGGGTTTAGGGTTTAAGGTTAGGATATTTTTTTTATTTTTTTAAATTTTTTTTAGTTTAGGGTTTAATGTTTAGGGTTTAGGTTTTAGGTTTAGGGTCGAGGTTTTAGTTTATGTTTATTTTTAAATTAAGTAAACTAGTAGGTTTACATTTTTTAGTTTATTTTTAGGATTTAGGGTTTAGGGTTTAGGGATAAGTTCGGGTTTAGGTTTTTTTTTAATTAAGTAAACCATCGTTTAGGTTTATTTAGTTTATTCAATTATTTTTTATTAATTTTAGTTAATTTTGTTTTATTTAATTTAGTTTAGTTTATTTATTTTATTTATTTTAATTTTTTTTATTTTATTTTTTAGTTTAGGTTTTTTTTTATTTTTTTTTTTATTAGGTTTACTTTTATTTTTTAGTTTAGTTTTATTTTATTTAGTTTAGGTTTAGGTTTTAGTTTAGGTTTAGGTTTTATTTTTAGTTTAGTTTATTTTAGTTTAGTTTTTTTTTAGTTTAGGTTTAGTTTATTTATTATTTATTTTTAGTTATTTTTAAGTTTATTTTTTTAAGTTTAGGTTTTAATTTTGTTTTTATTTTATTTTATTTTAGTTTTATTTTAAGTTTATTTTATTTTATTTTTATGTTCAATTTTTTTAATTTAGGTTTTTTATTATTAGGTTTATCTTTTTTTTAGTTTAGTTTTAGTAATTATTTATTTTAGTTTATTTTTATTAATTTATTTTATTTTATATTAATTTACTGAGGACCTCCTTTTCCACCTCCTCTTCCACCACCTCTATATTCATGTTGATGACCATTTCCACCACCTAGTAGCCTACCCAGGTATTCATATCCATCGCCGTATCTACTTTCCACCTACCCATCGATAGATTGAATAAATAGTCATTCAAGAGGAGGTAGTTAGAAAAATCTTTAAGAATCTCTTAAAGAAAGCGACTTTCAGGTTACCGAGCCTAAGAGGGGAGAAGTGGGCAAGAGCGATGATCCACTATTGCCCACCATCATGTTAGGCCATGTCTTAGGAGTGTATCACTTTTAATGACCTTGAGTGCTACAAATTGAGAGCCATAGTTATCCCTAAGGAATACTTATTAGAACAACCATCCGACTCATTAAATCCTTGGGGATACTTACCATCCTCTTAAGACCAAAGAAGGTTAGGATATCTCCATTTGAACCTAAGAAGATCATTTCTAAGATCAAGAAGCTTTCCTTGTAGGTGCGTAGCTCAAACCTCAACACCAAGGAAGGTTTCTAGTTGCAAGGACAACTTGGGAGGGTGACACCCACCAATAGCGGTGACTCACCATACTTTCGATATTCCAGCATAGCCTTGTCTAGTCCAGTAATCCCTCCACCACTTCTCTTCTACCGACAGGAGTGTTGTATCTATGGATAAAGGCACTAAATCATTTACTCCGCTTACTTTACTTAATTTATATCATGTACCTCCACCCAAAGAGAAATAAATGAAGAAAGCTAATTCTACTTATATATTATCTACTTCTGATGCTTTGATTTTATTCTTATTGAAAACTCTCCGAGTCTAAATAAAAATAATAGCTCTAGTAGTTCTGATCCTTTCCTTTATGATTCAGAGTCAGACTATCCTTCTATGAATCAATCGAGTTCACCTCTTGAGATTGACTTGGAGTTAACTAACTCTGAGGTTCCCATAGGAGAAGTTGTAGGTATGCTCAATGAGAAGGTAAAACTTTCCACAAGCTCATCATTCCAAGATGTCACTATAGTCAACCTATGTAGTGGCATAGTTCTACCTCTTAGGGTAACACCTTAGGATAAGGGTAAGCAAGTTATTGGTTTAAATATGCAGATAGCCCCTCCATAGGATGCTCCACCCATGGATATGCTTATGGAGTACCAAGTGAGTTGATTACAATATCTAGCTCACCTTAGAAAGTTTCCACTAAGTTAAGCATACATGCCCTTATCTTATCCAAAGAGATGAATCTCTAATCAAAACTTACTTGATCTAGAGATATGCTTAGCTCAGCTACTATTAAAGAAGAGGCATGCCACTCGAAGGACATCTTAGAGTTACATTTACGATGAAGACTTACTCCAGAGAGATGACGAGCCTGTCACTTTACATTAAAGTGGATGTTGGTAGATACAAGCTATCGAGTTAGTTGACCCGTGTATCATCAATATTATGAGTCTAAGAACCCTTGCCTACTTGAGGATCGACATCTCCAAACTTCAAATAGAAAGGATGATGTTGAGAGGATTCAATGAACAAGGCGAGAGGGCCTTGTGGTGTTTATTTTTGGATGTATATGGGTGGGGGGTGACACCATGTAGATTGTAGGGGAAAACTTTTAAGGTGATCGTAAAATATTGAGGTATGATGTAATATCTCGATAGATAGAAACATCACACTACAATGGACCTAATCACGTAATAAGGACTTTTTAGGCATGATGGGTCTTGAATGTACTTAGATTTCTCCTTTACATGGATGAATAAAGCAAGGTTTATATTAAACTAGGTTTTTTTAAGTTCCCTATGGAGGCAAGCCTCTATATTATTATCTTAGGAAATGAAATTTCTAAGAATACTCTCGATTAAAGTAGACAATTATCATCTCCAAAGATTTTATGGTTACACTATTAAAAGATTGGTTTTATTTGGAAAATCAATCGGGAAAGTTCAAGGAGAAGACTTATTGTTAAAATCCAAATGAAATAATTAGGAAATTCTCATGATACTAAGAAGTTAATGAGCATTTCAATCTATCCTATGGTTGGGCTTTATAATTTTAAAGTTGAGGAGATTTATATGTTTTGAGTTAAAATTTAATTAGATTATTAGGGCTTATAATCCACCAACATAAGGTTGTGGGAATGCTTAATATGTGAGGATTTATGCTCGTAGCCCGAAGGAAATAGCTACTTGGATCCTAAATCTAGGGAGCTTTAGTACGAGCTAAAGCATGACCTAATTCTAAGTGACAGGTGGACATAAGGGTTTACCTCCACAAGCTAGCTTCTTCACTTATAACTGTCTGGGGTGGCCGCTTGCTAACTCCTCCTATCATTTTAAAACCATAGAGCATATGACTTAATCTATAGAAGCAAAATATTTTCAAATTTTATTTCATTTTAAACATTGTTTTGATAGAGGCTTTAGGATTTTTATGCCTAAATGCATGATGAAATAGGTTATAGGTCAAATAAGGTAGAAGAAGGTGTTCTCCACCACAAGGGATGCCCTCAGTCAAGCATTCCTTTATCGTCAAGGATGGAGATCCTTCATGTTCAAGAGAGAAAGAGTATGCATGCATGATGTGAAACATATAACCATACAACTAAGGGGTTGCTAAATATTTTAATTATCTTATTTATCACTTAGGCTTTATGATGAGGTTATGAGTTGTTTAAAATTTAGTTATGAGTGATTAGTTGGGTAGAAAAGTTATTTTTTTATCCTAAGAGTAATCATATCCAAGCCACATTAAAGCATCAATCATTTAAGAAACTATGAAAAGCATGATCTAATGCACAATGTAAACATAACATCAAATAATTATATAAACTATCATAAAAGAATAAAAGGTGATGGTCGGTACCTCATACAACGAAGAGAAAAGATGGGTAAAGCTCTACCATTATACAACCTAGAATATAAAGAATAATTATAATTGTATTAAATGCTATGGGGTCTTCTTTCTTCATATCTCCATTTTAATTTGGTTCTTCTTTGATTTGGATGGTGCTTGCTTCAAAGGCATCACCGGGCACCCGACAAAGCCTTAGCCACTTCATCCTAATCCCCATAGCACTAATCTTAATTCTTATTGCAAAATTACATTTATGTGGGAAAAGTAAATCTACACTTGCAAAATAGAGTTAGCTAAATATACATATAATCCCAAGCTGTTGTATTTATAATTTGGACTTAGCACCCTATACATAGTTAACTAAGCCCACCTATCCTAACTTGGATTATGCTTAAGGATTTAAGAAACCTGCAAAAAGAGCATTCACATTTATTTTTAAGCATCCCTTAAGCATAATCCTCTCTAAAAAACATGATTAGGCTAATATTGGCCTATCATCATCTAAGTATACACCATAACATCCAATCTAAAATAATACATCATAAAAAATATCACATCACATCATCTAACTTAGAGCTAGAAGTGGTAATTTCTAATGTGTGTATTAAGGTTTGTGTGGTAAGTCTTACTAGGCATTAGTGTTGTATTTTTAAAATGTAGAAGGATTCAATTTAACATGAAAGGTTGATTTCACTTAAAGTAGTTTAATTGATTTAAGAATTTTAATTTGTGTTTTCCATTGTTTCATTTGATTACACTTAGCAACTAAGTGTTTTAAAGAGAGGAAAAGAGGATTGCCCTCTTTCATACCTAACTTAAGTCACTTTCTAAAGTATATTAATTTGATTTAGTTCTTTAGTGAATGACTTATTAAATGATTTAATTAATCTTAAGTTTAGGTTCACTTTAAATAATTCCATTTGAAAGGCATCTTAAGATTTATTTAATTGAATTACTACCACATAACATATATTAAATCATTCCTTTCCATCACATGTAACATGCATATGATTTAATCCTATGTATATATATACATGCAACATATTTTAGCACACTTAAATGATGAATGTATGTGTATGTTTAGAATTTATATTTTATTTGATTGAATTATTTAAACATATTAATTTAAAACTTTATCCAAATTCTTATACAAAAATGACATTAGATTGAAATTAAATAGGCATGTGCCATTGTTAAACCAAGGAAGTTAGGTAATCAAATGACCTCCTTGGAGCTAGCTAAAGCCTCGTATTCTTAGGATGTCCAGACTATATACCCATTTGCATTCAAACATATGTAAATTCGTATACATGAACATAAGAAATAAGCTCCAAATCATATGGCCAATTAATTTAACCACTTAGTAAATTATGAATTCATGAAATTTTAATGTAAAATAGGATTTTCATTCACTAATATCATATAAATATACATGTACAAAGATATAGGAAAGTATGTTTCATTGTTAAACTAGGGAAGTGAGGTAATCAAATGACCTCCTTGGGGCTAACTAAAGTATTCAGAGATGTCACTATATACTTGCTTTTCACGGAAACACATGGATGTATACATAAATGAGGGAAAGAAATCCATGCAAGATTGTATATTTTTTTGATTGAATCAATTATATATATGAATTAAAGCTCTATCAAATTCTAATGTTAAAATACATAAGAATGAAATCAAATGGGTATGTCATTGTTAAACAAGGGAAGCGGTAATCAAATGACCTCCTTGGGCTAGCTAAAACCTCATGTTCGATGTCAAATATATACCCATTACCATTCAATCTTATATAAATCAACACATGAATAGAGGAAAGAGAACTCAACATTCATAAACTTAAGCTATAAACTCATGCAGTTCTTATGCATTTATAACTAGCATCATAAAATATTTTATTTTTAAATTATAATCTTTTGAAAACACAATTAGATTTAATAGTGATAATAGTCATTCATATATTAAATTAAATCAACACATGCAAGTTTACATAAAGTAAATCCATTTTATTTTACTTGATTTTGAAAAGATGGATGCATGAATTCAAATGACATACCAAATTTAACATGATTGGAAGGAGGTCAATTAAATATAAGCAGGTGATTCATTCAACCAAACTAGTTCTTAAGGATAATCAAATCAAATAAGATTATTTAAAAACTAAAGCTTCTTTATTAATTAAGTTTTGGATTTGATTTGATTTAAAGAGGGAGAAATCATCACTTGTTGTTTTAAACCCACTCCACATTAGTGATTTGATTTAATTAAGGAAATGTAATTAAGTTGATTTTATGGGTTAATTAAGTTGAACCTTAATTAGATGAATTAATTACTCTTACTTATGTCACCTTAAAGTAATTAACTAAATAATTATGAGACAACATGATATGCATGGAAAATAAACTTATAATGATCTAGGAAATAGAATGGGCTAATAGGTAATGATTAATAGTTAATTAGATTATGGGACTTAATTAATTACTCTTATAATTTTCCCACACATGTGGACTAACCATAATTTCATTAAACTACTTTGGGTTATTAAACACCTAGATCCACCCCATGATTTAATTAATTGGTCGATGTGATTATGATTTCAATTTGATTAAGTGATTTAATTAATTAGTTAAATCTTAATTAATTTCATTTTAAAAAAGGGTGAAATGAACTTAGGGAAAGGGGTCCCAACCCTATTCCTTAGTTCACTTAATGTTGAACAAAGATTAATAAACTTAATTAACCAATTTATTGTTGTTCATGGGATTATTTAATCATTAATTAACTTAAAAGAGTAATTAAGGTTTAATTAGTCAATTTTCCTAATTAAGTGAGTAATAAATCTCAAGAAATTCATGGGAGGTAGAGGTCATCCCATTAAATTAACCCACAAAATTTGGGTTTAATTGCTCAAGTAATTAGTAATTAAGCTAATTAATTTGTAATTAAACTTAATTAAATTTTAATTACAATTAAAAATAATTAAGATCATTTTTAAATAATTCTTCTTTAAAATACCTTTAAAATGAGTATTTATTTGTAGTTTTTTATGATTAATAAACTTAATTAAAGCCTAATCCTATTGGCACCACATGGCATGCTATCGCGGTGTGCTTTCCACGTGCCATGTACATAAAACTTATCGACTCGATACATGTGATGGCGGTGGGCACTTTGTTTGCCATCAATTTAAGATTGGGCGCTATGATTAATCCCACAACTTAATATTAAATCGGTCGATCTAACAAATCTAAACATGGATCCATTTCAATCATGAGAATGGATGATGTGATCAACGTCATGCAGTGAGGAGAATGGAGTCCATCCACCATTGCTCACTTGATCGAGCTTACAAGCTGATCAACTCCAAATGGATCCCACACCTTCATGAAATTGAGGAGGATCCATGATAAAGATCACATGAGATGCAAGTTTTCTTCAAAACCTCCAACCCATTTTTCTTAAGGATCATTTTGGCATACCTCAGCTCAAGACCAAGTGGCTCAAATGATTGAGGATGCTTCATCTAAGATGAAGCTTGAGTTGACAATGGATCAATTCCTTGATGTTCACTCAGAAAGCCATGAATCGATGATTTGGAATTTGGCTTTGATCGAAGTCCAACCTTCGGTGCTCAAGAAGCTTAGGAGATGAATCATTCTTACTAGATGAGGCTTAAGGAAGGTGCGTACAGAGTTAATTTGAGTTTGATGAAGAAATGGGGAAGTTAGGTCTGAAATGAGAGTGTCCTATTTCAGGATGGATATGAGAATGGCATTTTTTGATCGAGGAATGAGCTTGGGAGCTTAGAGAATTGCTCTAGCTGGTCGACTTGGGTAGCTAGGGCTTTAAAGAATGATTTTTGTGTGTTTGAGTGGAAATGAGGGGGTGTATACCCCCCTTCATCTTGATCAAATGGTGGGATTTGGTTCAGCTTATAGTGGCAGTCTAGCCATCTCGAGTGGTGGTAGGGGGAGGAGGTAGTTGGCTAAACTTGGTTGGTTAGGTGTGGAGTTATGCCAAGGAGGAATCTTGGGTGTCTATGGGTTTCAAATGCTCCAATGATGAGGTGAGGTGATTTTACCTCCCATGGGTCATGGGAACCACCCTTGGGTAGAGGTGTCTTTGGTGCATAGGTGGATCATTGGGAGAGTATCAAGTGGCCAAGGAATGGAAATGTCCACTTACATGGGTGATATGTCTCATGTGATGCCTTGGACTTAAGGGTAGAATTATCATTTGATATTGGATTTGATTTGGGCAGATTTGAAATGAGCCAAAAGCAGGTTAGCCTAAATTTCAAGTTAATTGGAGATGATTTTGTTAGGTTTGGCTCAATTTGACTCATTTAGGTCAAATTGGGGTTAGATGGTCAAGTTCATATGATCATTTGGGATGTTTTGTTCAATTGGTTTGGTTTAGTTTGGTTAGATTTGAACCAAAACATCCACATGGTTTTGTGTGATCATGAGGTAGAATTATCATTTGATATTGGATTTGATTTGGGTATTTGAAATTTAAGTAGGTTAGAAATTTCAAGTTAATTATAGTTGATTTGGTTAGTTTGGCTCAATTTGATCATTTGGGTCAAATTGGGTTAGTTAGTCAAATTCACATGATCATTTGGGATGTTTTGGTTCAATTGGTTTGGTTTAGTTTGGCTTAGAATTGATTTTGGCTCATTTGAATTCATTTGGGTCAAATGGGTTAAGTTGACCAATTTGACCAAATTAGCCAAATTGGTTTGGGTTAGGTGTTGGTTTGGGTTTATTTGACTAATTGAAGATGATTGTAGGCTTTGGTTTCAATTAATTTGGGTTTGGTTTTAGTTTAGGCCAACTTGAACCTATAGGTCAATTTGGTAAGTATGTCAATTTGGGTGGGTCCAATCATGGCTTTGGTCAAGTTCAACAATCAATTGAGATGAACTTAAGCCATTGGATCAATCAATTTGGTTTATAATTTGATTTGACCCAATTTTTTTCTTTTAGGTCAATTTAGGTCAACTTGGGTCAAGAGTTAGGTTTGACTCAATTGAAGGTTTTAAGGGATTTGGCTAAGGTTGCAATTTGGCAAGTTTGGGTTCATATGGGTAACCCAATTTGTGACAATTGATCAACATGTAGGGTGATCAATAATCATGATGGGAGGTTTTGATGGGCTTAGTTCAATCAATTTGTAGGAACTTGGCTCAAATAGGTCAAATTGGCGGCACTTTGGGTCAAGTGGACCAATTAGGTTTAGTTGGCTTGATTTTGGGTTGAGTTTGATTTAGTTGAGTTTATATATGGATTTGGGATTGATATATAATTTTAGTTGCAATTGGCTTGGGTTCAAATAGGTTTTGGTTCATTTGAACATTTCAAGTCAAAAGGGTTAAGTTGGGGGCTTAACTTAGGTTGATTTTGGTTTAGCTTGATGATTGTAGATTTGATTTATATTTGTGAATATGATTTAAGGTATGATTGATTCATGAGAAAATCAATTGAATTTGGTTTTGGAATGAAAGAATTTGGCTACTAAGTCCATGGAGTTGAGTCATGTGGCTTAGGTTTGGATTTTGATTTGGTTTGATTTAGTTTTCATTATTTAAATGTACATTTAATTTAAATTTATGAAGATGATTGAAAATATGATTGATTTGGAGAAAATCAATTGAGTTTGACGATTTGGATTAAGATTTGGCTATGTCCATGGGATAGGTCATATGGCTTAGGAAGGGTTTTCATTTAATTTAGTTTGATTTAGTTTTGATCATTTGAATGTAGATTTGATTTATATTTAGAAATATTATTGAAGATATAAAATGATTATGAAAATCAATTGATTTTAGATTGATTTGGATTAAGATTTGGCTAAGTCCATGGGATAGGTCATATGGCTTAGGAAGGGGTTTCAAGTTTGGATTTGATCATGGGATCAATCATTTGGTTTTAGGTTTGGATTTGGATTTGAATTTGATGTTTGAATTGAACTTGAGGTTTGGTTTGAGAAGGTGAACATGGATTGGATTTGGGTTGTAGGTAGGTGGATTATCCTAATCCACAGGCATAACCTAATCCTAGTTAACCCCAAGTCTTTAGGCTTAGTTAAGTGTTTTATGACTAGGGAAGTCTTAGTGTCTAGAAGACTAAGTCTAAGTTGGGAAGATTGAATTTGCACTCCAAAAGTGAGGTCAACATACCTTTGGCTCCATAGTGTTGCCCTTGGAGATAGATGATTGGAAGACCGAAGCCAAGTTTCACATTATAGACTTCGATACATCTTTGAATGCCTTTTCTTTAAACATAAATAAAATAAAAAAAATATTAAATTCCATCCTCTCTACATGTATAAAATGTAACTTTATGAGACCATGGATACATGAGAACACATAGTTCCATCTCTCTACATGAAGTTCATGAGATGGGATATCTCAATCTCATGCCATTTATAGTTCATGAGGTCGGCATATATGAGGATGCGACTTACTACCTCTCTCAAAATCAACAATTCTATTCTTGTGAACTTGGCCAAAGTTTAAAATAAAAGAAAAAAAAGAAAAAAAGAAAGAAAAGAAAAAGAAAAGAAAAGAAAATGAAAAGTAAAGGGGCGAAATAGACTTGGAGGAAGTGAGCATGACATTAGATTCCACCCATGGTTCGTTACTCCATTCAAACATATGGGTAGAACAACTGACCTCTCCAGTGAGAGGAAGAGGCCTTGAGGTAGTATCATGGGTGGAAAACCTCTTTATTGGCCACCCAATAAAGATATGTCCACCAGAATACATGCTATCCATATAGACTTAGAATCTAGTTCATAGGATGAGTCTTATATGATTAGCACACCACCTATTCACAATGGATTCCTTTGGAGGGACACTTGAGCAGATGATGAAGAGGAGGCTCAGCAAAGCAAGTGTATCCAAGTCTATATGTGAAGCAGTTAGGCATCAGTTGGGAACCTTAGCTCTAACCCTACTTTTCTCTCAAAAAGCTGAGGGTTTGGTAGTTAAGGATGCCCCTATGTCATCCACAAGTGTGAAGACTCAGAGGTTCTTTCTGGGAACATCATTCTCAAGTCAAGAAGTTGATGTAGAACTTGAGGATGATTCATATAAAGATTTAATAGAATTACCTTTTGATTGGTACTTCCTTGTATTCATAATTTAGCAAAGAAAGGGTTAATCCCACATACTTGGTCAAACCACAAGTCAACTACTCAAAAGAATATGGAAGAATAAATGCTCTCAATCAAGACCGACTAGGATTTGATGGTCGATGATGATGATGATTGCTTAGTCATCATCACAATCATTTGGAATCTAATGGGTTTTTTCAAATCACATTAACTAATATGAGGAGATGTGCTTAGAAACTTAGATTATCAGATGATTTTGAAGTCAAGATGCGCTAGTTTGAAGAAGAGATCAAGTCAACCATCGATGAACTCAATGAAATCAACTTATAGGAAGAAGATCCATTACGACATACATCAGTTCTTTGTTGAATGAAATTGAAACCAATGAATTAGTTAGGATATTGACTTTGTTTAAGGACTACTTTGCATGGAGTTATGAAGAGATGCTTGGATTGGCTCTAACTTAGCAGTCCATAAATTAGCGAGCTCGCTAACCCTATCAAGCAAGCTCCTAGGCATGCGATTAGATAGAACAATAGGTCATTTATGAGTCAAGAAACTAATCAATGTTGGCTTCATCTGGGAAGAAAAATACCCTACTTGGTTAGCCACATCATCCCAGTTAAGAAAAAGAATGGCCAAATTCACATATGCATCAATTTTAGGGATTTGAATAAGACATTGCCTCATCTCATGCAGTCTTCTCTTTCATGGATGGCTCATATGGATATAACCAAATAAAGATGGCCCCTGAAGATGAAAGAAACACTACTTTTAGAACCTCGATCAAAATCTATTGCTATAAGGTCATGCCTTTCAGCCTTAAAAATGTCGGTGCTACATACTAGTGGGCTATGACTTGAATCTTCTATGAACTCATTCATCATCAAGTCGAGTGCTATGTCAATGATCTTATGGTCAAAAGTAGAGAAAATGAAGTTTTCAAATAGTTAAGATAATTTAACCTTAAAAGGAACCCCTTGAGGTGTGCATTTGGAGTAGCTTCAGGGAAATTCCTTGGGTTTTTTGTCAGATACCAAGGAATCAAAATCGATCAGGAGAAGATCAAGGCAATATTAGAAATGTCACCCCTAAAAGTTTAACTCAACTCAGATCATTCCAATGGTGGTTGGCATATCTAAGACACTTTATATCCAACCTATCGGGAAGATGTCAGCCATTCTCAGCACTTGTCAAAAAGGATGCCAAGTTTAAGTGGGATGACAAGTGTAAGCATGCCTTCAAAATATTAAGCATTACTTGATGATGCATTCTAGCTCTATCCCAGCTCATACTTTACACTACAACATTAGATGACTCCCTTGGTGCTTTGTTGGCCCAAGCCAATGATGAAGGGAAGGAAAATGCACTCTACTACCTCAACCATCATCTAATCCCTGGTGAGGCTAATTATCTACCCCTTGAGAAGCATTGCCTAGCTTTAATCTTTGCATCCCAAAAGCTACTACAATACATGCTTCCTCATACGGTGAACTTAATCTCTTGGATCAATCCACTACAGTATCTCCTGACAACCAATGCTATTTGGATGGTTGGCACAATGGTACATGATCCTCTCACAGTTTGACATTATGGTGAAAGGATAAGTGCTAGCTAATTTCTTAGTAGCACACCCACTTCCTGCAGACTCTCCACTTAGTGATGATCTCCCCGATAAACAAATCATGAACATAGGGGATACTAGCATTCACCGCTAGGAGATGTACTTTGATGGTGCGGATTCCTCTCAAAGAGGAGAAGAACCATAATCTACTATTCATGCGAGGTAGGAATAGTTCTCTTAACTCACTGATGTTATGAGATTCTCATATCATTTGTCCAATCCTTGCACTAACAACAAAAGGCAAATATGAGGCTCGATTGTGGTTGTAGTTAGCCATTACTCTAAGCATCCAGAACATCAACATCTTTGAGGATTCTCAACTAGTTATCAACCAAATCATTGGGTCCTATAAGGTTATAAAAGCTCCATTCTACCATAAGTACACCATGGAGTTGTTGGCCCAAATCCTAGGTTACCATTTATAAGATTCCTTGTGAGAGAAAACACCATATGCTTTAGCCAAGCTTGCCGAGTTGGCATGTTTGGAGGATGAGTCCATGTCAATAAAAGTCAAAATAGACAAGTGTTATCCCTTATTGATATTGAACTCATCAAAAAGTACTCTCTTGAAGGGAAGGTTTCCATTGCCAAGAAAGACGAGGAGTTAGATTGGAGGCAATAATTCATGGATTACCTAAATATGGGAAAACTACCTCAAGAGAAGTCTCAAGCCCATCAGAAGAAGGAGAGAGCACTTTCCTATGCTCTTATGGATGGTGTCTTATACCAGTGATATTTTCAATCATATATGCATTATTTAGACAAGCACAAAGCCCATAAGATCATGGGTACACTTGATTATGTGGAGCCAACCAATGGTCCAAAGATGAAAGCCAAGATCAAGTGATTAAGATACTACTCTCGATGATCAAAGATAACATGGATAACTAGGCAATGCCACCAATGTCAAATACATAGTGGTCCTACACCAACAACCCAACATTCTACATCCTACATTGGCCTCATGCCATTCAGTGTTGAGGTACCATAGTGGATCCGATTGATCCTCCTTCTTCCAAGGGCCATCGGTTCATCTTAGTACTAACTACTTTTCCAAATGTGCAAGGTGATTTAGAGGTCATAGCTTCGAGAATGTGCTCTGTTTTTAAGGAACCATATCATATATAGATTCGGAGTGCCTCGATGAATTATATCTGATAATGATACTGCATTTAAGAGCACCAAGATCAACAACTTTGTGAGGAGACACAACAAAGGTTGGAGATATTCTACTCAATAAAACTCTCATTTAAATACTAAAGAAGCACTCGACAATAATAAGTGACAGTGGCATGTGTAGTTAGTTGAAGCCTTAAGGGCCTACCACACCACATATAGAATTCCAACTCAGTCTACTCCTTTCTCCTTAGTGTATGGGTCTGAAGTCATTCTACCATTAGAAGTCCAACTCCCATCACTAAGGATAGATGTGGGTAGCAAGATCATAATAGAGCAGAATGCCAAGTTATAGTTAGAAGAGCTCAAGGTTTGGAGGAGAGAGATGCCACAAGCATACCAAAACCTCGAGTTGTACAAAGCTAAAATGATTCAAGCTCACATAAAAAATTTGGTCCTTCCTAGAGCTTTTCAAGTAAGAGCTTATTTTAGTTCTAAGGAGATTATTGTCATAAGATGGGAGGCAAGTTTGAACCCACATGGGAAGGCCCTTTACATAGAGAAGGCCTACCAAGGAGGATCTTATCAGCTTTTTAATCATAAGGGAGAGTGCCCAATACTTCCAATCAATGAGCTCTACTTAAAAAAAATTATAAATCATGTTTGAAAATAATTATCATCAATGAAAATTCCATTTTGAATTCAATCTCTTCCATGTTGAAAGTATTCTTGTTTATGAATCCACCATGATGTGTTTAGGGTAGGTGTAAGGAACCCGAGCATCCTATCCTTCATCGACACAATGAATAAATACACACAAACATATATCATTTTGTCTGGGCTACTCACGTTGAGATAATGCCTAACATCACTCACTCGATTGCTCTAGGTGGTGACGTGCTTTAGTGTGTCACCCTAGTGGTATTCTTGCTTTGGAGGATGTAAGCTGCTATGCTTTCCTTCCTTACTTGGCCATTGCACACGAGGGCCTTGTTAGTTTGGTGGGCCTTACTGCGTGGTAGTAAGCTACCTCATGTTGGCTTCATTTAAGAGGATGTGTGTTTGCTACACTTTCTTCTTTAATTAGCCTTCATGCACTGAATGGGTTGAGTACATTTGGGCTTTAAGATAAGTCCCTAGTGGATCCTTCCCTGCTTCAAGTTTGGGTCCGGTCCTTCCTGGGCTCCCTTAGTAGTCATCGGTTAGATAGCATCTCATGATGACAAACTATCGATGATCAATTCCACTTGGAAAGTTATAGGCCTACATGCTTTCTTTCCAAATTGATCATTGCACACTGAGCACCTTAAGTTGGTTGGTTCTCACTATGCTGATGGATACACCACTCATATTGATGGATACAACTTAGGTTGGTTGGTTCTTGCACCTTAGGATGCACCACCCATGGAAGATGTAAGTCTGCTATGCTTTCTCCTTGAGTTGGCCACCATACATCTATAGGCTTTCTTTTTCAGGGCTCAGGATAATGCCCCTAGTAGCACCTCCCTTATGGGCATAATATTTGGATCACATTATTTGCGACCCCATTTAGAGACTATCCGAGTTACTATCAGATTGGACAATTCCTCTTTCATAGTAACCACCCTTGTGGTTAGAGAATCCATCCTATTGATGTGCAGATTCTCCCTTAGTCCAGTAAATCTAAGATAGGTCAAGGCCCTAGCCCTTCTCAATGTGGTCCTCAATGGGTCCATGCAAACATATAAACAAAATATATATTCTTATGGATTAGGAGGACACCTAGCGGTACCTTTTCCCAAGCGGGCATCCTCTATCTTTTAGGTGTCAGCAAAACTCTATAGGAATTGCGACTACTCTTAAGTTGATGTAAGTCCCAGTATTCACTCGTTAGTAAGCCTAAGTTGATTTGATTTGTTTACTACATGTCACCTAGAGGTTGTTTACAAGATGTAAGTCTACTATGGCTTCTTCTAGACCATTGCACTGCTGAAAACCCCTTAGGTTAGCTCTACCCATGCTTGATGGAGCTATCTTTTGGATTTACTAGATAGATAAGTTTGATATAGCCCCTTCTCAGTGGGTCCATCACACACCGACATGGTCCTTAAGTTAAATCTATCAAATTTGATCTAGCTCACATCCCAGTGGATATGCCCTCAATTCAAAATCAAACTAAACCAAACAAACCATATAAAATCACATGAAATTAAGATAAAACTAATCCTGCTACTTTTGAGTTGACAAAAATCCTCAGCGACATTCACTCAATAGCCTAGTCGCTTTGATTTGTTGTGCATTCAACAGATCACCCTAGTTATTATTTCTCACTTTGAAAGATGTAAGTTTGCTACACCTTCTTCCTAGCACAATTGTACATCAAAAGGCAACCCCATAGGTTGGCTAGTTCTACCCCATAGCCGTTAGACTATCCCTTTGGATTTGTAAACCTGAGGTTGGTCAAGGCTGATATAGCCCCTTCTTAGTGGGTCCATTGCACACCAATAGGGTCCATACATTAACTCAAATTAAATTAAACCCAATCTAATTTTCCCTAGTAGAGTTAAATCACACCCTTCTCCACAGTGGAGCCCTAAATCATATATAAACAAATCAAGCAAACAAATCAAATTCAAAACCAACCTCCCTAGTGGAGAAAAATGAAACCAACTCTACAGTAGGGTCTAAATCAAATCCAACCAAACTCTTATTCTAAGCTGATACATCCCCAAACAAATCTATGAAATCAAACTCAAATCCACAACAGATTGCCCAAACTTGCTTCCCAGGTGGAAGGTTCATGTATCCGATCCCCAGCGGACTCGAGCCCATATCTCTAGTAGATGTGCCTCCACATCAATTAAAATAAAATAAATTAAAGTCATTTTGATCTTAATCCTTGATGGATTATAGATTCTTATCCTAGCTGATCTTCTTTCCACAGATCATATTTTCCATGGAGTTATGAAAAGATGCTTGGATTGGCTTTTGACGTAGTGGTCCATAAACTAGCAATAGAGCTTACTGCTAACCCTACTAGCAAGTTCATAGATGCATGTAATTATACATAAAATAATAGGTCATTTCTAAAGTCAAGAAACTAATCAATACTGGCTTCATCTGGGAAGAAAAATACCCTACCTGGTTAGCTCATCCTAGTTAAGAAAAATAATGGTCAAATTCACATATAACCAAATAAAGATTTAAATAAGACATGTCTAAAAGATGAATTCCACTACCAATCCCGAAGCTGATGGTGGACATTGCCTCATCTCATCCAATCTTCTCTTTCATGGATGGCTCATCTGAATATAACCAAATAAAGATGGCCCTTGAAAATGAAAGAAACACTTCTTTTAAAACCCTGATCAGAATCTATTTCTATAAGGTCATGCCTTTCAGCCTTAAAAATGCTAGTGCTACATACTAGCGGGCTATGACATGAATCTCCAACAAACTGATTCATCATTAATTTGAGTGCTATGCTGATGATGTCATGGTCAAAAGTAGAGAAAAGGAAGACCATCTCTTTAACTTGAAAGTATTTTTTGAACATTTAAGATAATTTAACCTCAAAATGAACCCCCTAAAGTGTGCATTTAAAGTAGCTTCACAGAAATTCCTTGGTTTTGTTGTCTGACACTAGGGAATTGAAATCGATTTGGAGATGTTCAAGGAGATATTAGAAATGCCACCCTAAAAAGTTTAACTCAACTCAGATCATTCCAAGGGTGGTTGGCATATCTAAGATGCTTTATATCCAACCTATCGGAAAGATATCAGGCATTCTCAACACTTATCAAAATGGATGCCAAGTTCAAGTGGGATGATAAGTGTGAGTATGCCTTTGAAGACATCAAGCATTACGATGGCAATCTAGAAGTTATCGCAAGCCACCATACTTTACACTAGCATTGGACGCCTCCCTTGGTACTTTGTTGGCCCAAGCCAATGATGAAGGAAAGGAAAACACACTATATTCCTGCCATCGCTAATTTGAGGCTAATTATCCACCTATTGAAGCATTGCCTAGATTTAATCTTTGCATCCCAAAAGTTACAAAGACTACATGCTTCCTAAGGTGAACTTAATAGGATCAATCTTACAATATCTCATGATGACCACACTATCCGATAGTTGGCATGATGGTCCATGATCCTCTCATAGTTTGACAAGTGCTATCGGATTTCCTAGCTGCACACCCACTTCCAACTCTCTGCTTAGTGATGATCTCCCCAATGAATAAATCATAAACTTAGGGGATACTAGCATTCACCATTGGGAGATGTACTTTGATGGTGTAGCTTCCTCTCAAAGAGGAGAAGAACCACAATCTACTATTCTAAGAAAGGCAGGGATAGGAATAGATCTCACAACTACGGACTACGATGTGTTGAGATTCTCATATCATCTATCTAATCCTTGCACCAATAATCAAGCTGAATTTGATGCTCTGATTGTCAGTCGAGTGTTAGCCATTACTTTAAGCATCTAGAACATCAACATGTTTGGGGATTCTCAGCTAATTATCAACAAAATTGCTGGGTCCTATATGATTATAAAGCCCAAGCTCCATCACTACCATAAGTACACTGTGGAGTTATTGGCCCAAAACCCAAAGGTTACCATTTATAAGATTCCTCAAGGAGAGAATGTCATAGCGTATGCTTTAGCCAAGCTTTCTAAAGAGTTGGCATGTCCGTAGGATGAGTCCAGATCAATAAAGGTCCAAAATAGATAAGTCTTATTCCCTATTTATATTGAACTCATCAAAAAGTACTCTCTTGAATGGGAGGTTGCCATTGCCAAGAAGAATAAGGAGTTAGATTGGAGGCAACCATTCATGGATTACCTAAATAAAGAAAAACTACCTCAAGATAAGTCCCAAGCCCATCAGATGAATTAGAGAGCACTTTCCTATGCTCATGTGGATGGTGTCTTGTACTAGTAGTCTTCATTATATGTGGTTTTAGACAAGCATGAAGCCCAAGATCAGATGAGGTACACTTAAGATTATTGGAGCCAACCATTCTTTGAAGATGAAAGCCAATATCAAGAGGCTGATACTACTTGTTGTCGATGATCAAAGATTACATTGATAAGCAATGCCACCAATGTCAAATACAGGTGGTCCTACATCACCCAATATTCTACATCCATTGGTCCAAGGCCATTCGAGTGTTGGTACATATAGTGCTTGATTGATCCTCCTTCCAAGGGTCATCTTCATCTTAGCTTATAGATATTTTTTTCTAAATGGGCGAAGGTGATTCTTAGAGGTTATAAGCAACGCTACATGTACTCCAGTTTCTTAGCAATCATATCAGATATAGGTTCAGAGTGCCTTGATGAATTATATATTATAATTATATGGCATTTAGGAGAACCAAGATCAACAACTTTGCCTATGGACACAACATAGATTAGAGATATTCTACCATCAACTATTCAAGGGTAAACAGCTTAGTAGAAGCATTTAACAAAACTCTCATCCAAATACTAAAAAAGACACTTGATAATAACAAGCAATAATATCATGAGCAGTTAGTTGAAGCCTTGTAGGGTCTACCACACCACATATAGAACTCTAACCAGTCTACTTATTTCTCCTTAGTGTCCAAATCCACTCTACCATTAGAAGTCCACCCCATCACTAATGATAGATGTGCAAGAAGATCACAACATAGCAAAATTCCAAGTTGTGGTTAGAAGAGCTAAAAAGTTTAGAGAGGAGACGCCTGAGGGCATGCCAAAACCTCTTGTTGTACAAAGCTAAAATGATTCAAGCTCACAACAAGTTGGTATGTCCTAGAGATTTTCAAGTAGGAGAGATTACTATTGTTCTAAGGAGACTAATTGTTGCCCATCATAAGATGGGAGGCAAGTTTGAATCCGCTTGGGAAGGCCCTTTTACCATAGAGAAGACCTACCAAGGAGGAACTTGTCAGCTTATTAATCATGTGGGAGAGCGCCCAATGCTTCTAATCAATGGGCTCTCCTAAAAGAAATATTATAAATCATATTTGAAAATAATTATCATCAATGAAAATTATATTTTGAATTCAATTTCTTCCATGTTGAAAGTATTCTTGTTTGTGAATCTACCACGATGTGTTTAAGGTAGGTGTAAGAAACCTGAGTGGCGTCCTATCTCTCATCGACACAAACAAACAAACACATAATACAACATATAAAATAAACACATATTTTTATCGGCTACTTTGAGTTAAGATAATGCCCCCATCAAAGACTCACTCAATAGCTTTTAGGTCGGGCCGACATGCTACCCTGTGTGTCACCCCGGTTTTCTTACTTTAGAGGATGTAAGTCTGCTATGATTTCCTTCCTTACTTGGCCATTACACACCAATGAGCACCTTTTAGTTTGGTAGGCCTTATTGCGTGGTTGGCAAACTACCTCATGTTAGCTTCATTTAAAAGGATGTGAGTCTACTACACTTTCTTTTTGGATAGCCTTCGTGCACTAACTGAGCCAATTATTTTTGAAGTTTAGGATAAGTACCCTAGCAACTCCTTCCCTCTTGACTATTTCAAGTCTGAGTCAAGTCCTTCCTCAGGGCTCCTTGCTTAGTAGTCTCTCTAAGTCAAATAGCATCTATATCGCCAATGATAATCCCAATGATCAAAAAAAGTTGTAAGCCTACCCTCTTTCTAGATTGATCACACACCGGCACCTTAGATTAGTTGGTTCTCACTATGTTGATGAATACACCACTCATACTAATGGATACACCATAGGTTGATTGGTTCTCACCTTAGGATACACCACTCATGATGTAAGTCGCTATGCTTTCTCTTGAGTTGGCCACCATACACTATAGGCTTTCTTTTCCAAGGATCAAGAAAGCCTCTACACACTCCCTGTGGCATTATATCTGGATCACATCCTTATAGATCCTATTTAGACACTACCCAAGTTACTATCAGATTAGACAGTTCTCATTTTCTAGTAACCACCCCTGTGGTTGGAGAATCCATTTTATGGATGTGTAGATTCTCCCTTGGTCCAATAAATTTGAGATAGGTCAAGGCCAATATATCCCCTTCTTAGTGTGGTCCCTCACACACTAACAAGATCCACATAAACACATAAATTAAATATATATTCACTTATGGATTAGGAGGACACCCCTAGCAGACCTTTTCCTAAGCAGGCTTCCTATCTTTAGGGCACTATTAGCAAAACTCCCTATAGGAATCACTTGACTACTCTTGAGTTGATATAAGTCCCCAGCGGCATTCACTCAATAGTTTCCCCTAAGTCGGGTTCAATTTATTGGGTCTACCAACAAGTCACCCTAGCAGTTGTTCCCTGCTTTAGAAGATGTAAGTCTACTATGCTTTCTTCTTAGCACAGCCATTGCACACCAAAAGGAAACCCCTTAGGTTGGCTAGCTCTACCCCCACGACCAATAGACTATCCCTTTGGATTTATAAATCTAAGTATGACAAGTTTGATACAACCCCTTCTCGGGCCCATTGCACACATGGATCATATTAAATCTATCAAATTTGACCGAAGCTCACAACCCCGAGATATGCCCTCAATTCAAAATCTAACTAAACCAAACAAACTATATCAAAATCATGAAATTTGGATAAAATTAATCTTGACTACTTGAGTTGACATAAGTCCCTGACATTCACTCGCCATCACCCTAGTCGGTTTGATTTGTTGTGCATCCAATAGGTCACCCCAATAGTTGTTCCTCACTTTGGAAGATGTAAGTCTGCTATGCCTTCTTCCTTGCATAGTTATTGCACACCGAAAGATAACCCCTTAGTTGGTTAGTTTACCACTCAGAGACTATCCCTTTGCATTTGTAAACTTGAGGTAGGTCAAGGCTGATATAGCCACTTCTCAATGGGTCCATCACACGCCAATAGGGTGCATACATTAACTCAGATTAAATTAAAACCAATCTAATTTTCTCCAGTGGAGTTAAATCACATCCTTCTCCCCAGTGTAGCCCCAAATCATATATAAACAAGTCAAGAAAATAAATCAAATTCAAAACTAACCTCCATAGTGGAGCCAAATTAAACCAACTCCCCTAGTAGAGTCTAAATTAAAGAAATCCAACCAAACTCTTATCCTCGGTGGATACATCCCCAATCAAATCTATGAAATCAAATTCAAATCCTAATCCTCACGGAGTTTAACCTCCTCTAGTGAAGGTTCATATTTCATCCCTAGCTCGAGCCTATATCTCTAGAAATATGCTTCCACATCAATTAAAAAAAATTAAAGTTGATTTGATCTTAATCCCAATGTCTTCTTTCCACAAATTATATAATCAAATCAAATTCAAACCTTATCCCCAGATTTCTTTTATGCCTTGACATAGACTCATATGTCATGTCCAATACATGTGTGATCCCCTAGCAGATCTTCCTCATATGTCATATTTCTTCTCTTATACACACCATTAATACCTCAACCAATAGCCTAATAATGTATTTGTTCAAATTACATCATCTTGACATAGTAATCACATTTTATGATATGTGATGTTTCAAGCTAAAACTAACTATACAATATCATGCTAAACATATTATAGTGTGAATTAACACATTATATTATATTATCATATATGATGTTATATTATAATTTACTATAATATAATATATTGTCTAACATTACACCTCATTAGAATCAATTAAAAGGAACAAATAACAAAATTTTCCCAAAATATGAATAATGCTCATTTTGATGTAAAATTATTATTTTTCTACCAAAGAAATGGTACAAAATAGCATAATTTTGGTGTTGCTTCTTAGTGTGCTGAATTTGGCCAAATTCTTCCATCTCAACCTCAAATTAATATTTTTGTGAGTTTTGACCCAATGTATTATAACAAAAGTAAAACATACTAAAATGTACAATAACATTAAGTAACACACCACCACATTCATATATATATGTGAAGTTATATTGTTATGTACATTATATTTTAATATGCTTTCATATAATATATTATCTTACATTACACCTTAAAATGAATCTTTAAGCAAAAAATTATAAAATTTGGTTGAAAATTAACATTTATTTTGGATGCAAAAATTCATTTTTTTGATTAAATGACACACCATAGCACACCCCAAATGATGTTCCCTAAAGCTTACCTTAAATTTGGCCAAATCCCATCATCTCAGCCTATAAATCAGTATTTTTATGAGTTATACCAGTACAAACTCTACATCATACTATAACAAACTAAAATATGCTAAAAACCAAGTAGTAATACATAATAGTTTGCTATAATGAATGATGCTACACTATGTTATGGCATCCTATATTATAATACACTATAACATATTATATTATATTATATTACATATCACATCACAAGGGATTACTTAAGATAAAAATTCATAAAATTAGTCTAAATAATAAAAAACTATATATTTTAATCATCACTTACATATTTTAAATTGAAACAATATATTATGATGCCATGCTCTACCTATTATGAATTTAGAAAAATTCCACCATTTTAAAGTATAAATCAATAGTTTATAAATAATGTTAGTAGCTCAATTGCATGATTATAAAATACTAAAAGAATTTAAAATGCATAAAATAATATATGATGATATATGATGCTATACTATGCTACAACATATAATATTTATTTTGAACATAAAATCTTACTTTTTAGACTACAATTAGCGTAGCACACCTTTGGTACTACAACCTAATTCCCACTTCAAATTTAATAAATTTCATCATCTAATTTATTAAATCAATATTTTATGATTTATATTAATAAAGATTATAGAGCACAATACCATAATATACTAAAACATTTTAAAATATCTTATAATATCTAAAAATACATCACTACATGCCAAATATATGATGCTACATTATACTATAATATATGGTATTATAATATGATTTAGGGTTAGGGTTTAGGGTATTCAAATCTATAATGGTCAAGGGAAAGTCTCATGAAGACATTTTTTTAGCTACCATAACTATGTTAGATTAGGGTCATTCTTGGGATCTACTCCCAATTTACTTTTATTCGCAAGCTTCAGTGGTTTGAAGCTTACGTGCTGGCTTTAGTTTGGTTTGTAAGTTTAGGGTTTAGGGTTTAAGGTTTGGGGTTTAGGATTTAGGTTTTAGGGTTGTATGCTTTAAGGTTTAGAGTTTTACGGTTTAGGGTTTAGGGTTTTTGGGTTTAAGGTTTAGGTTTAGGGTTTAGGGTTTAGTGTTTAGGGTTTAGTGTTTAGGGTTTAGGGTTTAGGGTTTAGGGTCTAGGGTTTAGGTTTTAGGTTTAGGGTTTAAGTTTTAGTTTAGGGTTTAGGGTTTAGGGCTTAAGGTTTTTTTTAATAGAGAACAAATTCAGATTCAATATTTCTTCTTTTCAAGTTAATCAACCAAGTATTACCTCAAGTATTCTAAGAAATAAGTGATGACATAAACAAAAAATGAGCTCCCATAGAGTAATCCAAAAACCCAAGATAAGTAGAATCGTCTATACTATAAAGAAATAATTCCATAAGCAATAGATTGGTTCATCAATTCTTCAATTTCTCCAGTTCCCATCAGAACCACCCCGCCTCTTGAGTAGTGGGATCCACCATCATATCCTCGATCTCTCCCTCCACCACCACCACGGATGTAACCTACATCCTTCCTCCCACCTCCATAACACCACTTTGACAACCACTCCATATCCACCGCCTCCCATCCCCAAACACTATGATCATGCCTCACCTTCACCTCCACCGCAAGAGCTAAATTGAGCCTAGTTGATGGTGATGTTCCTACCATCAAGATTTTGCCTATTCTTAGGGTTTAGGGTTTAGGATTTCAATTTAGTGTTTAGGGCTATAAGTTTTAGGGTTTATGGTTTAAGGTTTAGCGTTTAAGGTTTTAGGGTTTAGGGTTTAGGGTTTAGGGTTTTAGGGTCTTAAGGTTTTAGGATTTAGGGTTTAGTGTTTAAGGTTTAGGGTTTAGGGTTTAGAATTTAGGGTTTTATGGTTTAGGGATTAGGGTTTAGGGTTGTATGTTTAGGGTTGTAGGTTTACGGTTTAGGGTTTAGGATTTAGGTTTTAGGGTTTTTTTTTTTTAAATTAAGTAAACTAATAGGTTTATGTTTATTTAGTTTATTTTTTTATTTATTTGAGTTTATTTTATTTTTTATTTTTATTTAAGTTAATTTTTTTATTTAGTTTAGCTTATTTATTTTAGGTTTATTTAACTTAGTTTATGTTTTTAAGGTTTAGGAATATTTATTAGTTGGGTTTTATTTTTATTTTACTTTTTTTGGGTTTAGGTTTTATTTTTTTTTTTTAGGTTTAGGTTTAGGTTTTAGTTTATTTTATAGGTTTAGGTTTAGGTCTTTATTTTTTTATTTTTTGGTTTTATGTTTTAGTTTAGGTTTAGGTTTATTTTAAGTTTCTTTTATTTTATTTAGTTTAAGTTTAGGTTTAGGTTTAATTTATTTTAGGTTTAATTTATTTTATTAGGTTTAGGTTTATTTTATATTACTTAGTTTATTTTATTTAAGTTTAGGTTTTTTTTAGTTTAGGGTTTAGGTTTATTTTTATTTTTTTTTGTTTAGGTTTTATTTATTTTTTTATTTATTTTATTTTAGATTTATTTTATTTTTTTTTAGGTTTTATTTTTAGTTTAGTTTAGGTTTATTTATTTTATTTTAGTTTATTTTTATTTTATTTTATGATTTAGGTTAAGTTTTAGTTTAAGTTTTTTAGGGTTTAGGTTTAAGGTTTAGGTTTAGGATTTTGGGGTTTACATTTATGGTTAGGGTTTAGGTTTAGTGTGTTGAGCTTTAGGTTTATTTTGAGTTTAAGGTTTAGTGTTTAGGCTTTAGGGTTTAGGATTTTTAGTGTTTAGGGTTTAGGGTTTAGGGTTTAGGGTTTATGGTTAGTTTAATGTTTAGGATTTTGGGTTTTAGGGTTTAGGGTGTTAAGGTTTAGGGTTTAGGTTGGTTAGGTTTAGGTTTAGGCATAGGGTTTAGTTTTAGGGTTAAGATTAGTTTAGGTTTAGGGTTGTGGTTTAGGGTTTAAGGTTTTAGTTTTAGGTTTAGGATTTAGGTTTTAGGTTTATGGTTTAGGTTTGGGTTTTTTTTAATTAAGTAACCCGATAGGTTTAGGTTTATTTAGTTTATTTTTTATTTATTTTATTTTATTTATTTTTATTTTTATTTAGGTTTATTTTTTTATTTAGATTTGTTTATTTATTTTAGATTTAATTATTTTAGTTTAGGTTTTTTATTTTAGTTTATTTTTTTAGGTTTAGTTTAGGTTTATGTTTATTTTTTTTTTTTTTATTTAGTTTATTTTATTTTATTTATTTTTTAGGTTTAGGTTTTAGGTTTATTTTTAGGTTTTACTTTTTAGTTTAGGTTTAGGTTTATTTTTAGTTTATTTATTTTATTTAGTTTATGGTTTAGGTTTAGTTTATTTTAGGTTTAGGTATAAGTTTTGTTTATTTTAGTTTAGGTTTAGGTTTATTTTATATTGTTTATTTTAGGTTTTTTTTCGTTTTAGGGTTTAGGTTTATTTTTAGGTTTATTTTTTAGGTTTAGGTTTTTATGTTGTTTTTATTTTATTTTAGTTAATTTAAGTTTTTTATTTTTAGGTTCATTTTATTTTTTTAATTTAGTTTTGATTTTAATTTATTTTATTTTAGCTTAGTTTTTATTTTTATTTTATTTTTTTATGTTTAGGTTTAGGTTTAGGTTTAGGTTTTAGTTTAGGTTTTTTATTTTATTTTATTATTTATTTAGGTTTAGGTTTTTTTTCATTTTTTTTAATTTTAGGTTTTATTTAGGTTTAGGGTTTTGGGTTTTTTTTGGGAAACCCCATATAGGGGAATTTTATTGCCACAAAAAGAGGGTTACAAGGTCCTTAACATGGGATAAACTCCAATTACCTCAATAGCTACAATAGCCTAGAGTAAATCCCTATCTAAGTACAACCAAAAGCAAAATTAAAAGAGTAAAGGAAAGCAAAAATACAAATTGATTAACATAGATAAGCCAATGAATAGATCGGGCCATAGCTCTTGGATGAGAGAATGCATGACACTAGGAGCAAACCCAATAGAATAAGAGAAATGCACTAAGAGAAAAAAGAAGGCATCTTCAAAATGAGAAAGATAGAAATTAGAAGTTAAAGTAGTATAGAGAAAGTGAAAAGTGAGAACGATAAAGAGAAAATTATAGAGTGTGTGAAAGAAGGCTCAGCTTAGTCAAAATTGTGGCGGATGCAAATAAGAGCATCCAAACTTATGAAGGGTTACATCACAAGAGCTACTACCAAAGAAGGAGGAAATCATCACGACCATCATAGCCTACAAACCTGTGAAAAGAAAGCAGCCATTTGTTGAAAGTCTTATGGGCCTTAATACTTGCAAACCTAAAGAAAGCCATATGTAATATAGAAAGGAGATAGCAAATAGCAGAAAAATAAGGGCTCCCATGCAAGAAAATTATTATCAATGTAGTCACCATAGTATGAGAATCCCTATACATATGAGAATGAGCCATGTTTGCCAGAATCCATTTTAAAACCATAGCCAAGAGTATAATTAGGCCAGCATAAAAACCCACCATAAGAGAATAGCAGAAAAAGCAACTTACTGAAATCCTGCTAAGCAAATCAATGAGCCAAACATATGATACATATATGAAACTTTCAGGCCAGGAGTACAGCCCTGGAGTATAATCTAGAAAAGAAACCCAATCATAATAAGCAATGCAGATGTTAACAACTCCCTTATTAATAATCATTGCAGAAGTTAACTAAAAGAAAATGTAAAGCAAGGCAGCTGAACCCAAACCCAAATACAAGTGATGCAGAAGTCTAACAGGACCAAGGTTAGAATGCAGCAATAGATTAGTTGTACCAGTAAGCATAGGAAATAGGCTGCATCCCACCGTAAATAGCACCAAACAAAGACAATCAAAAGGCAGCGAGAATAGCATCGGCATAAAACGATAATCAGTTAGCAAACAACAAGGCAAGAAGATAAGCGCATGAACCACCCATTAATAGGCATGTGCATAAGATAATAAATAGATAGAAACATAACCAGGATGCACAAGTCTAACAACCAAGATGGAAAAAACAATAGCAGATTAATTAGTATGTCGGTGATAGCTTCAACACAAAGCAAAGACAATGTAAGCATAAAGCTTGCTGGACATAGACCCGACAACATTGGAATCCAATATAAATTAGAGAAACAACATAGACACTTAGGGGGTTCAAAGGAGAGCCAACATTGGAATCCTAAAAAACCAAGAGAGCAGATAACCAAGACAACAACCCAAGATAACAAATAAGTTAGCCATAAAGCCACCCATTCGAATAGATAGTGCATTAGTTAGTAACAAGTAGGTAGGAGCATAATCACACAATAAATAAAATAGCAAAGCCATTATTGCACCCACCATAAGATAAACTAAAATAAAATAAGATACAACATAGGAAGAAGAATCAAAGGAGAGCCAACATTGGAATCCAAGACAAAGAAAAGCAAAGCATAAGCCAATAGCATTAATAAAAGCTAGAAAGAATACAAAAGAAAGTCAATCCTAGAAGGAGAAAATAATAATATGACAAGGTATAATAAGTCTCTCCATACAGGTTGGGGAGATGAGATAGAACAATCAAAAACCAAGAAAACAAATAACCAAGATAACAAATAGCCAAGAAAATAACATTGTGACCATCAAATACCAAGAATAGGCAACATAAGATAACACAAGGATCTGCATAAGTCTAATAGAACCAAAATGGAATAAATAGTAACATATTAAGTAGTCTACAAATATTAGATGATAAGCGGCGACCGCAAGAAAATAGAAATAACCCAGAATCGGGCTAGACTAAAGACATAATCCAACAACCAATAATTAAAATAGTGAAACAATTGTTGCACCCACCATAAGATAAATCAGTAAGGAACAGGGAGACAACATATCCTCGAAAGGGTTCAATAAAACACCATCATTGAAATCCTACAAGACAAAGAAAAGCAAGCCAAACATCACCGTAAAATAAGCGAAAGAAATCAAGAATAAAATCCCATCCTACAAGGAAATAGTAATAATAGCAAGGTTGTATAGATGCTCTCCATAGTAATGGAGGTGAGGTTAGAAAGCAGAGGAGGGGGCACAACCCTATTAAAGAGAGAAAAGATAGATAAATTCGAGCTTACCATGAAGTTGTACAAAATTATAGCAATTACATAATGAGATAGCAAAGTCATGAGGCCATGAACAAATTTCTAGATTAAGGAAAAGAGAAAAAACACAGCCTTAATCTTATAATGGAAAATTACAATAGGACCCATAAACAAAATAATGATAGCAAGAAGTCATCCATAAAGCAAAGAAAAGCATAAAATAATCCATCTCCCTCCAGCAGATAGGAGTAACCTTACCAAAAGCAGTGGTTTCAGTGAAAACAACAATAGTAGTAAAACCCCAAATAAGGTTAGGGTAAGTAATCTAACAGCAGATGCCATAGAGATCAGCAACTAACCATAAAGAATTAGCATCAGAAATCAGGAAACATCAAAACTAAATAGAAGTTGATCATGCGTTAAATACATGTAATAGTACAAACTAATAGGATGGATTAATTTTGAGGTAAGGAGTCCAAGATTGTCCAAATTAACCAAACCACACAAATGTTTAGGAAGTGTAAGTTGATCAAAGAATTTTATGCCATCCAATCTAGCACCAGTTAGTGCGACATGCATTACCTTCATGCCATACATGAGTGATTTTAAAATAGAGTTGAGAGAGGAGAGCTCTAGTCTGGTTTAGAAGGTAGTACAATTTTGTATTGCCCATTTTGGTGGAAGTCAAAAGATCAATCAGCAACAGAGCATCCACCTCAATCTAAATATTGAGCCAACCTTTTTGAAGGAAAATCTCAATAGCTTTGTAAACTACCATTAGCTCAACAAAAGGAATAGAGCAAGTATTAAGGGGGTATGCAAAAGCACATAAGACTTTACCATTAAGGTTTCTGAAAATGCCACCACAACCAGAAGCATATTTAGAAATAGAGCCATCAGTGTTAATTTTAATAGTATTAGCATGAGGTTTTACCCAATAAACAATCTTGTCATCCTTACTGTTGGGTGGATCCAATAAGTTAAAACCCAGTTTATTAGTCACAAATTTACAACCTTTGAATTGATTGTAGTTAATTAAATTGGCATTAAACATGTCACAAATTTTATTTTTAGTTCTAGCAATTATCCTCATGTGGTTCATAGGAGTCCCACGATATTTTGCGTCATTTTTGTCCATCCATATGCACCAAATAAGAGTGATAGCAGTTATGACTTTAATGTGGCTTTTAATAGTGTTTTCAAAATAAACTTCAAGAAGTTGGTATAAAGTTAAGGAGCCATTGAATTTGTCAATGTTAAAGAGATCATCATACCAAATCCAAAGTTTGGAAGCAATGGCTCCGTTAACAAAAACATGATTCACATTCTCAATGTGAAAGAAGCAGTAGCATTTTGAAGGTAGTAAAACCTTTACCCCACATCAAGGAGTCAAGGGATGAAGTTTTTAGATATGCCAAGTTAGAATAGAATAAGAAATAGGAATAGTGTTATTCCAAATTTTGAAAAGACATTGGAAAAGTCATGAGCATCTTTAATATGAATCCAAACATTTTAAGGTTGAAGTCACCATTTTGAGAAAGCTTAAAAGGATCGATCATGATTGCTAGGAATGATAAGAATAGTAGTAAGCTTATTTAAAGAGAGAAAGGAATATAATTAGTAAGCTTACTATTGTTCCACATATTATTACCGAAAGAGTTCACTTTAATAGCGGGAATGGGTAGAAAGTAAGTCATCAATGGACCCACCTCCGGTCAGTTATCTTGCCAAAAGAAGAGGTACCGAGTTAATCCCCAAGATATTAATGATTTGGCCTCCCATTTGATGGAACAAAGTCTTTTCCAAACAGAGTCTCCACTATAGGGGCAAATGAGAGGTGCTTACCACAGCGATTTGCATCATGAAATTAGCCCAAAGACTATTGTCCTAAAATTCACCAAAGTTTATAGGAAAAGTAGTGATAGCTTCCTTGATTGGCTTACATCCAAGACCTCCTTTAGCAAGAGTGCCACAGCTTTTATACGAAGAGTTCCAATGCATTCATTTAGAAGAATTATTAGAACCCCAGAAGAATTTATTTAGGAGGCGCTCAATTCTATTAATGGTAGAATTGGTCAGCACAATGGTGTGAATGAGATATAGAGGCATGGAGTTAAGGGTGCTCTTAATCAAAGTGAGCCTACCACCAAAAGAGAGTAAATGAAATTCCCAAATAGAAATTTTATTAGAGATTTTTTGGAATAGCTCATCAAAGAGATGTGAGCCTTTTTGACCTTTAAAAAGTGGAGCACCAAGATATTTAATAGGAAGTTATTGTTGCTGAAAGTTAGTAATTCTCAAGATTTGGTTGATCCTATTACTAGGGATTTTAGAGGAAGGAATGAAACAACTTTTACCTTCATTTAGAAAAAGACCACTTTCGTTACCAAATTTATTTAAAAGATTCTTAATAGTTTTAATGTGATGAATAGAGGCATTGCAAAAGATTATGAAGTCATCAGTAAAACTAAGATGAGAGATAGGAAGACCACCTTGAGTTCTAAAAAACATGCTGGGATTATTGTTGAAAAGATCATTAAGGCTCCTTGAAAGATATTCAACAACAATAATAAAAAGAGGGTGATAAGGGACCTCCTTGTCTCAAACCATGCATCAATGGGAAAAAACTAAGGGACTCACCATTCATGATAATGGAGAACCAAACATTGGTAATACAATTTTTAATGAGGTGGATAAAATAGTTAGAAAAACCAAACAAATGAAGAATTTGGAAGAGAAAATTCTAAGAGAGGTTGTCAAAAGCTTTAGAGATATCCAGTTTGAAAAGGATGTTATCGCCTTTGGTAGAAGCATCAATGTCATGAATTAGCTCTTGGGCAAGAAGAATGTTGTCAGATATAGCTCTACCTTTAATGAAGCCAGTTTGGTTGGGTGAAATAATTTTAGGCAGCAGTGGACTAATTCTATTGGCAATTAATTTAGCAATGAGCTTATGAAAGAAGGTGCAAAGGCTGATAGGTCTAAAATCACCCCAAGATTCAAGATTATTTATTTTGGGAATGAGAACAATGGAAGTGCTATAAAAGTATCTAGGTAAAGGATTTCCATCAAAAAAAACAATGACAACATCAACAAGGTCAGACTTAATAATAGGCCAACAATGATGAAAAAATTGAGTCATGTAGCCTTCAGGGCCAGCAACAGAATCAATGTTCATGCTATTGAGAATATTACCAATCTCAGCTTTCGTAGGATGCAAGCTAAGCAAGTGGTTGTCATCATTAGTAATCGTTGAAGGAATCAAGTCTGAGTTGGAAAAAGCTTCTAAGGAAGGGTTGTTATTTAATAAATTTTTAAAATGATGTATGATAGAATCTTTAATATCATTATTATCGGTGATCTAGCTACCGTTATCATCTTTAATTTTTTTAATAGAGTTTAAGGCTTTTTTTTTAAAAGAGCATGGAAGTACCTAGTATTTCTGTCACCATCAGCAATATATTTGCTAGCAGCATTTTGCCGCTAATAGGTTTCTTCCATATTCTGATATTTAACCAAGTTATCTTTAGCTACATTCAACTCCTCAAGTTTAGTAGAGTCAGTCAAAATAGAATCTTCAAGAGAACAAACTAATTGTTCCATATTTTTGAGATTGGCAAAAAGATTTTTAAAATGATACTTCTTCCACCAATTTAGGTTTTGTTTAAACCTTTTAAGCTTAAGCCAGAGGAGAATCATTCCCTTAACGATTAGGATGAAGAGGGGCCATCCGTTAATGGATACAACATTTATGAAATCAATGTGTTGGATCACATATTTTGGAATCTAAAGGAAGTGGGGAGGATAATCTGGAGAGGATTTTGGACAGAAATCAAAAGTGGAGCATGATCAAACAAAGTTTTGCTCAAATGTTCAACAGAAGTAATGGGCCATTGATTGATCCAAAGAGAATTAAAAAGAGTCCTATCAAGCTGCTGCCAGAGTCTAGAGTTATGCCACACATAGTCAGAGCCCGTAAAGCCAATATCAACTAGATTGTAATCAAGAATCATATTAGAAAATTCTTCCATGGAATGAATGTTAGGAGAGAAACCTCCCCTTCTTTTCGAGGAAGAGAGAATAGTGTTGAAATCATGCCCAATTAAATAGGGTTTATTGACCGAGGAGGAAAAGGTTCTTAAGTTATCCCAAAGGATATTTCTACCAGCTCTATTACAAGCAACATAAATAAAGGAACCAAGAATAGAAAATTCACCCAATGAGATATGAACATTAACCAATTGTTGAAGATCATCAAGGATAGAGATGTTGACTAAATTATTCCAAAACACCAAATTTTATTGCTAATATTATAAAAGAAATTTTGAAAAGCATTCTAGCAACATGGTTGATCTTAGAAGAGTGTATGAATGGTTCAATAACAACAAGTAAGGCTATGTTATGAGTACAACAAAGACTTCTAATCTGATTGGACAATAAGAGTCCAATACCCTAACATTCCAAATAAGTAAATTGATCATAATAAAAAAGGAGGGAAAGGAAAAGAGATAACTAAAGAAATAAAAAAAAGAAGAAAAGAAAAGAAGAGGCATTTATTTGAGGAAGTTAGAGAAGATCTAGTAGTTCTAATGGAGCTATTAATGAACATTCTAACTTTAAGGGATTTTTTTTAAAATAGTTTGAAAAGGTCTTTCTTTGTCCAAAGTATCCCGATCTGAGAGAGATTGATTTGTGATATTCAGAATAGGACCTGTATCAGTTAAAGCATTCTTAATGGTAATTATCCCTTCTTCAGTGTCAAAATTAAGCTCAGAAAGAGGGTTATCATGTGTATCACTCTGAAGGGTAGTAGAAAGAGAGGTTGTGAAGCCATTAATAGCACAAATTTTATGCTCATTTTTAGAATTACTTTTCAGATTTTGTTCCATCATCAAAAGAGAGGTTTAGGGTTTAGGGTTTAGGTTTAGGATTTAGGGTTGTAGGTTTTAGGGTTTAGGGTTTAGGGTTTATGGTTTAGGATTCTAGGGTTTAGGAATTAAGGTTTAGGGTTTAGGGATTACAGTTTAGGGTTTAGGGTTCTAAGGTTTAGGGTTTAGGGTTGAAGGTTTAGGATTTACGGTTAGTTTTAGGGTTTAGGGTTGTAGGTTTAGGGTTTACAGTTAGTTTTAGGGTTTAGGGTTTAGGGTTAGGATTTTTTATTTTTATTATTTTTATTATTTTTTTAATAAGTAAACTAGTAGGTTTAGGTTTATTTAGTTTATTTCATATATTTTTTATTTATTTGCATTTATTTTATTATTTTAATTTAGGTTTATTTTTATTTTTTTATTTAGTTTAGTTTATTTATTTTAGGTTTATTTATTTTAGTTTAGGTTTTTTATTTTAATTTATTTTATGTTTAGGATTAGCTTTAAGTTTACTTTTTTGGTTTTATTTTATTTTATTTATTTTTTTTAGGTTTAGGTTTATTTTTATTTTAGTTTTAGTTTAGGTTTTTTATTTTAGGTTTATTTTGTAGGTTTTATTTTAGTATATGTTTAGGTTTATTTTAGTTTATTTTATTTTATTTTTTTAGGTTTAGGTTTAGTTTAGTTTATTTTAAGTTTAGGGTTTATATTTATTTTAGTTTAGGTTTAGGTTTAGGTTTATTTTATTTTAGGTTTAGAGTTTTTTTTTAATTTAGGGTTATGTTTTATCTTTTATTTAATTTTTGTTTTATTTTTAGGTTTATTTTTTTAGGTTTAGAGTTTTATTTATTTTATTCTTTTTATTTTATGTTTATTTTATTTTATTTTAGGTTTAGTTTTATTTTATTTAGGTATTTTAGTTTTAGTTTAGTTTAGTTTTATATCTTTTATTTTAGTTTAATTTTAATTTTATATATTTTAGCCCAGGTTTAGGTTTAGGAGTTTTAGTGTTTATTTAGATTATTATATTTATTTTAATTTTATTTATTAGGTTTTATTTAATGCTAGTTTAGGTTTTAGTGGCTCAGGTTTAGGGTTTAGGAGGGAGGGTAGTGGTAGTTTGGGGTTTGGGGTGTGGTTATTATAGGTTTATGGTGGGAGGGTGGAGTTTAGGGTCTTTTGGGCTCAGGGTTTGTGGTTTTAGGTTAGGGAGGGTAGTGGGTTTTGGGTTTTATTTTATTTAAATTTTTATTTTTTAAATTAAGAACCAGAGGTTTGGTTTATTTAGTTTATTTTATTTTAGTTTATTTAGTTATTTATTTAATTTAGTTTATTTATTTTATTTTATTTATTTTAGTTTATATTTAGTTTAGTTTAGGTTTTCTTTAGTTTAGTTATTTTATTTTATATTTTAGTTAGGTCTTTTTTAATTTTAGGTTTAAGGTTTTATTATAATTTTAGGTTTAGGTTTCAAGTTTTATTTTAAGTTTATTTTATATTTAGTTTATTTATTTTAGTTTATTTTATTTTATTTAGGGTTTACATTTAGGGGCTCAGTAGTTTATCTAAGTTTAGGTTTAGGTTTTATTTATTTTGGTTTAGGATTAGGTTTATTTATTTTATTTTATTTAGGTTTAGGGCCTGTGATCAGTTTTGGCTCATGGTTTATTAGAGGTCAGGATTAGGGTTGGCCTGTGGTGTGGTAGGGTTAAAAGTTTTAGGTTTGGGTTTTAGACAAGGTTGGGGCAAGGTTTAGGGTTTAGGTCATTAGGTTTAAGTCAGTCAGGGTGGTGGTAGATTAGGTTAGTGGGAGTTGGTAGGTTTTTTTTTAGGTTTAGGGTGTGGTTAGTTGTGGCCTAGGTTGGGTTTAGATCAGGTTTGGCTCAGTTTGGTTAGGGTTTAGGGTAGGGTTTGAGCTTTTAAAAATTAAGCAAACCAAGAGGTTTAGTTGATTTAGTTTATTTATTATTTATTTTATTTGATTTTATTTTTTTTTTTATTTTTTAATTTTATTTAGTTATTTTTTTATTTTAGGTTTTATTTTAGTTTAGTTTTATTTTAGTTTATTTTTAGTCTTAGGTTTAGGTTTATGTTTATTTTTTAGTTTAGTTTTATTTTTTATTTTATTTAGTTTAAGTTTAATTTGTTATTTTAGGTTTAGATTTAGTTTTTTACTTTATTTTTTTAGGTTTTGTTTTAAGTTATTAGGTATATTTTAGGTTTTTTTATTTTTAGGTTTATTTTAGTTTATTTTATTTTATTTAGTTTGGTTTAGTTAGTTTATTTTATGTTTAAGGTTTAGGTTTAGTGTTTGGGGGGGGTTTGTGGGTTGAGTTTGAGGTAGGTTTTGGGTTTAGTTAGTAGTTTTGGGGTTTAGGGTTTAATGAGGGTTTAGGGTTTTGCCTGGGTTTGTAGGTTTAGGGTTAGGGTTTTTTTATTAATATTACATATATTATTTTTTTTCTTTTTTTAAATTAAGTAAACTGGTAGGTTTATGTTTATTTAGTTTATTTTTCATTTATTTTATTTTATTCTATTTATATTTTTATTTAAGCTTATTTTTATTTTTAATTATTTTAGTTTATTTATTTTAGGTTTAATTATTTTATTTTATGTTTTTTATTTTAGTTTATTTTTTAGATTTAGGTTTAGCTTTAAGTTTATAATTTAGTTTTGTTTTATTTTTAATTTTTTTTTTTATGTTTTGGTTTTATGTTTTAATTTTAGGTTTAGGTTTAGGTTTTTATTTTAGGTTTATTTTTTAGTTTTATCTTTTAGTTTAGGTTTAAGTTTATTTTAGTTTATTTTATTTTATTTAGGGTTTAGGTTTCAGTTTAGGTTTATTTTAATTTAAGCTTAGGTTTAGGTTTTACTTATTTTAGTTCAGGTTATGTTTATTTTATTTTTATTTTAGGTTTAAGTTTTATTTTATATTTAATTTTAGGTTTTATTTTTAGGTTTATTTTTTTGGTTTAAGGTTTTATTTAGTTATTATTTTATTTTATTTTAGGTTTATTTTATTTTATTTTAGGTTTATTTTTATTATATTTTAAGTAATTTATTTTTTAGTTTAGTTTAGATTTTATATATTTATTTATATTTTAATTTTATGTTATTTATTTATTTTATTTATGTTTATTTATTTATTTTATTTTTGTTTTATTTTTTTATTTTATTTTTTATTTTATTGTTTATATTTTAGGTTTTTAGTTTTGGTTTAGGTTTTGTTTAGAGTTGTTTTAGATTTAGTTTGTGGTAGGGTTTATTTAGAGTGTGGTTTTTATTTAGAGTTTAGGGTTTTTAGGGTTTTGGTTTAGTTTAGGGTTTAGAGTTTAGGTTTAGGGTTTATTTTTTTTATTTTTTTAATTTTTTTAAATTAAGAAACCAAGGGTTTTATTTTACATTTTATTTTAATTTAGTTTTTTTTATTTTATTTTATTTATTTTATTTCTTTTATTTATTTATTTTATTTTATTTTAGGTTTATTTATTTTAGTTTATTTTTAGTTTAGGTTTAGGTTTATTTTTTTTAGTTTAGTTTTATTTTATTTTATATTTTAGGTTTAAGTTTATTTTTAATTTTTAGGTTTTATAGTTTATATTTTATTTTTTTTTTAGGTTTTGATTTTTATTTTAGGTTTATTTTTTTATTATTTTTTTAGTTTAGGTATTTATTTTATTTATTATTTAGGATTTAGGTTTATTTTAGTTTATTTTATTTTAGTTTATGTTTTATTTATGATTATGATTATTTATTTAGATTATTTTAGTTTATTTATTATTTTATTTTACATTTTATTTATTTTAGTTTATTATATTTTAAAGTTTAGGTTTTATTTATTTTTTTATAGTTTAAAATTATTTTATTTTATTTTTAAGTTATTTAGTTTATTTTATTTATTATTTTATCTATTTTTTAGATTTTATTTAATTATTTTTAGACTTTATTTAGTATTTTTAGGTTTTTAGTTTAGTTAGGTTTAGGGTTCAGTGTGGAGGTCAGGGTAGGGTCAAGGGCCTAGAGAAGGTGTGGGTGTCCAGGGCCTGGGCTGAGCTCAGTAATTAGGGTTGGGCTGGCCTAATCAGGCTAGGGTTTAGGCTAGTGGCTCAGCATTTAGTTTAGTCAGGTGTTTTAGTGGAGTTTAAGTGTTTGTGGTCAGGGTAGCCATTTATAGTTTATGGTCATGGTCAGGTTTTAGGGAGTGGCCCAGTTTAATAGGGTAGAGTTTAAAAAAAAAAATAAATAGTTTTTTTTATTTAGTTCAATTATGTATTTTAGTTTATTTTATTTTATATTTAGGTTATTTTTATTTTAATTTAGTTTATTTATATTTTATATTTTAGTTTATATTTTATCATTTAGTTTAAGCTTATGTTTATAATAGTTTAGTTTATGTTTAGTTTATTTTTTGTTTAAATTTTTATATTTTAAGTTAACATTTTATTTTTAGGTTTAGGTTTTAAGTTTTATTTTTAGGTTTATTTTAGGTTTTATTTTTAGTTTAGGATTAAGTTTTTTAATTTAGTTTATCTATTTAGGGTTTAGGTTTAGTTTATTTATTTAGTTTAGTTTTTAGTTTAGTTTTAGATTTATTTTATTTTAGGTTTAGTTTAGTTTTATTTAGTTTTATTTTATTTTAGGTTTATTTTATTTTATTACATTTAGTTTTATTTTATTTAGATTTATAGGTTTATTTTAGTTAGTTTATTTTATTTTTTTTAGTTTAGTTTTATTATTTAATAATATTTAGTTAGTTTAGGTTTTAGTTCAAGTTAATTTAATATATTTTTTTTATTTATTTATTTAGAGTTTAGGTTTTATATTTATTATAAGGTTTTTATGTATAGGCATCAGGTTTGGAGTGGGTTTTAGAAGGTTAGGTCATATTAGGGTTTAGGGATCAGGGTTTAGGGTTTTAGGTCTAGATTTAGTATTTAGGGTTTAAGTTTATATGGCTAGGGTAGGGAGGATTTAGGTGGGTTTAGTTAGTTTTGGGTTTTAGGTTTGTGAGTTTGTGTTTTAGTTTAGGTTTGTTTAGTGGTTTTAGGGTTTTTGTAATTTAGTTTTTTTTTTTTTAAATTATAACCATTTTAGTTTATCTTGTTTATTTTATATTTATTTTAGTTTATATTATTTTATTTTTATTTAGTTTATTTATTTTAGTTTAGTTTTTATTTTAGTTTATATTTTAGGTTTAGGTTTATTTTCTAGAGTTTTATTTTAATTTTAATTTTAATTTTAGGTTTTTTTTATTTTTTTTTTATAGGTTTATGTTTTATTTTTAGATTTATTTTAGGTTTATTTATTAGTTTTGGTTTAGGTTTATTTTAGCTTAATTTATTTTATTTTGTTTAAGTTTTGCTTTAATTTATTTTAGGTTTAGGTTTAGGTTTTATTTATTTTAGTTTAGTTTATTTTAGTTTAGGTTTAGGTTTATTTTATTTTGTTTATTTTAGGTTTAGGTTTTTTAGTTTAGGTTTTATTTTTTATTTATTTTAGTTTTTTTTAGGTTTATTTAGTTTTTTATTTTATTTTATTTTAGGTTTATTTTATTTTTATTTTATGTTTAGTTTTTATTTTATTTAGTTTTTTTTATTTTTAGGTTTATTTTATTTTTTTTAGCTTAGTTTTTATTATTTTATTTTATTTTAGTTTTATTTTATATTTTATTTTTTTTAGGTTTAGATTATGTTTTAGTTTAAGTTTTATTTTATTTTATTTTTTATTATATTTAGGTGTGCTTTTTAGTTTATTTTATTTTTTGGTTTTATTTAATTAGGTTTAGGTTTTTAGGATTTTTTAATTTAGGTTTAGGTATAGGTTTTATTTATTTATTTTAGTTAGTTTAGTTTAGGTTTTATTTTTTAGTTTTGGTTTAGGATTTATTTTTTTATTAATTTTTAAGTTTAATTTTTAGGTTTCTTTTTTAGGATTAAGTTTTTATTTTATTTTTTTTATTTTATTTTAGGCTTATTTTTTTTATTTTACGTTTAATTTTTATTTTGTTTAGGTTTTATTCTTTATTTTTTTTTAGTTAAGTTTTGGTTTTATTTATTTTATTTTAATTTATTTTATTTTTATTTTATTTTATGTTTATTTAGGGTTATTTTTTTTTGGGTTTTATTTATTTTATTTTATTTTAAGTTTATTTATTTTATTTTTAGGTTATCTTATATGTTTAGTTTTAGCTTTAGGTTTTTAGGTTTAGCTTGGTTTAGGGTTTGTGGTTTAGGGATTTGTGGTTTAGTTTGGTCTTTAGGGTTTGTTGTGGTTTATGGTTTCAGTTTTAGGGTTAGGTTTAGGGTTTAGGTGTTTAGGGCTCAGGTTTAGAGTTTAAGGTAGTCAGTTTTGGGTTGTGGTTTTGGGGTTTAGGATTTAGGGTTTGTGGGCTTGGACTAGGGTTGGTTCAATATTTTATTTAAAAAAAATTCAAAGCACAGTTTAGGTGATTTAATTTATTTTATTTATTTTAGTTTATTTTTTATTTTATTTACCTTGGTTTTATTTATTTTATGTTTATTTAATTTAGTTTATGTTTTTTTATCTTAATTTATTTTAGGTTTACATTTTATGTTTTATTTTTAGTTTAGTTTTATTTTTATTTTATTTTAAGTTTAGGTTTTATTTTTTCTTTTTAGTTTAGGTTTTTTATTTTATTTTAGGTTTAGTTTTAGGTTTTATTTTCAATTTATTTTAGGTTTTATTTTTACTTTTAGGTTTAGGTTTATTTTATTTTATTTTATGTTAGTTTTAGTTTTATTTTGGTGGTTTTTTTAGTTTTATTTTAGGTTTTCTTTTATTTAATTTAGGTTTATTTTTATGTTTAGGTTTTATTTAGTTTTAATTTTATTTTATTTTAGGTTTATTTTATTTTATTTTATGCTTAGCTTTTTTTTATTTAGTCTTATTTTTGAGGTTTATTTTATTTATTTTAGTTTAGTTTAGGTTTTGTTTTATCTTAGTTTTTATTTTTTTTATTTCATTTTTAGGTTTAAGATTAGGTTTTAATTTTGGTTTTTATTTTAGTTTATTATTTTATTATATTTAGGTTTAGGTTTTTTTATTTATTTTATTTTTTGGTTTTATTTAGTTTGAAGGTTAGTTTTTTTAGTGCCAGGTTTAGGGCATTAGTTTAGTTTTAAGTTAGGGTCAGGTTTAGGGTTTAGGGTTTAGGTCATGGTGGGGAGGTTTATGATTTTAGCAGGTTGAGTGTTTAGGGTTTAGGGTTTAGGGTTTGAGTTTTAGGTTTGTGGGTTATAAGTTTGGGTTTTAGTTTAGTTTTTTAATTTCTTTATTTTTTTATTTATTTTAAATAAGTAAACCAAGTAGGTTTAGGTTTATTTAATTTATTTTTATTAATTTTAATTTACTTTATTTTTTAATTTTATTTAGGTTTATTTTTATTTTTATTTAGTTTGGTTTAGTTTATTGTTAGTTTAGTTTAGGTTTAGTTTATTTAATTTAGTTTTATTTTATTTTATTTTTTATTTTATTTAGCTTATTTTATTTTTTTAGTAGTTTTTATTTAAGGTTTATTTATTTTTATTTTTTCTAGTTTAGGTTTAAATTTATTTTAGTTTAGTTTATTTTATTTTTTTTAGTTTTTTTATTTTAGTTTAGGTTTAGGTTTATTTTATTTTATTTTATAGGTTTTTTTTAGTTTAGGGTTTTATTATTTTTTTTATTATTTTAGGTTTTATTTTTAGGTTTATTTTTTTTTAGGTTTAGGTTTTATTTTAATTTTATTTTTTTTTTTGGTTTATTTTATTTTATCTTTAGTTTAGTTTTTTATTTTTTATTTAGGTTTTATATATTTTTTTTTAGTTTGTTTAGGTTTTATTTATATTATTTTATTTTGTTTTATTTTTTTATTTTATTTTCATTTTAGTTTAGTTAAGGTAGGTTTTTTGTTTTATTTTTATTTTTTTTATTTTATTTTTTTTGTTTTTAGTTTTATTTAGTTTTATTTTAGGTTTGGTTTTATTTTAGGTTTATTTGTTTTAATTTTATTTATTTTATTTTATTTAGTTTAGGTTTAGGTTATTTTCTTAGGTTTAATTTATCTTAGTTTAGTTTAGTTTAGGTTTAAGTTTATTTTATTTTATTTATTTTATTTTTTTATTTTAGGTTTAGGTTTTATTTTTAGTTTTGGGTTTGGGATTTATTTTTTATTTATTTTTAGGTTTTTATTTAATTTTTATTTTATATTATTTTTAATTTACATTTAGTTTTTATTTTATTTAGGAATTTTATTCTTAAGTTTATTTTATTATTTTAGTTTAGTTTAGGTTTTTATTTATTTTATTGTAGCTTATTTTGATTTTTTTTAGGTTTAGGTTTAGATTTTTTTATTTATTTTTAAGTTTAGGTTTTGGTTTAGATAAAAAATGTGCACAATAAATCAAAAGCCCTAGATAAGTAGAACCGCCTCTCAGAAAGACACACGCCCATAAGCGCCAGATCGAGTTTTAGTTTCTCCAGTTCTAATCAGAACCACTCCCACCTCTCGAGTTGCGGGATCTGGCATCATATCCCGATCTCTTCCTCCACCACCACTAAGAATGTAGCCTCCATCGCTCTTCCCACCTCCATAACCATCACTACTCCTACAACCAACTCCATATCCACCAAGCCGATCCCCACCACCACTAGATAGCCACCGCCTTCCCACCGATTACCGAGTCTAATTTAGTGATGTTCCCGCCATCTGCTCGCCCATTCTTAAGTTTTAGGGTCAATTTAGGGTTTAGGGTGTTTTATAGGGTTTAGGTTTGGGGTTTAAGGTTTGGGATTCATGTTTTGAGTTTAGGTTTAGGGTTTAGGTTTATGGTTTAGTTTTGGGTTTTTTATTTAGGTTTAGAGTTGTAGGTTTTGGGTGTTGGTTTAGTTCAGGTTTAGGGTGGGGTTAGTTTGGGTTTAGGATTTTTATTTTAAATTAAGTAAACCTAGGGTTTAAGTTTATTTAATTTTTTATTTATTTATTTGAGTTTATTTCAATTTATTTTATTTTTTAATTTTATTTAGGTTTATGTTTTATTTTTACTTAGTTTGGATTATTTATTTTAAGTTTATTTATTTTAGTTAAGGTTTTTTATTTTAGTATGTCTTTATTATTTTTAGTTGAGTTTTATTTTTATTTTATTTTTAGGTTTAGGTTTTATTTTCTATTTTAGTTTTGTTTATTAATTTTAATTTTTAGGTTTAGGTTTTAATTTTTTTTTAGGTTTATTTTTAGGTTTTATTTTTAGTGTAGTTTAGGTTTATTTTAGTTTATTTTATTTTATTTAGTTTAGGTTTAGTTTAGTTTATTTTATGTTTAGTTTAGGTTTTATTTATTTTAGTTCAATTTATTTTTAGTTTAGGTTAATTTTATTTTGTTTATTTTAGGTAGGTTTTCTTTGTATTCATTTTAGGTTTATTTTTTAGGTTTAGGTTTTATTTAGTTTTTATTTTATTTTATTTTAGATTTTTTATTATTTTATCTTTTCATTTTATTTTATTGGTTTTTATTTAGGTTTATTTTATTTTTCTAGTTTAGATTTTTTATTAATTATTTTATTTTGGTTTTTTTTTTATTTTATTTTATTTTAGATTTAGGTTTAGGTTTATGTTTAGGTTTAAGTTTTAGTTTAAGTTTCTTTTATTTTATTTATTTAGATTTTAAGTTTTTATTTAATTTATTTTAGGCTTTATTTAGTTTTAGTTTTTTAGTTTTAAATTTTAGGTTTTAGGTTTTTTGGGTTTTGGGTTTAGGTTTAGGGTTAGGGCTAGAGTAGGGTAGAGCTCATTAGGGTTTTAGTTTAGGGTTTTTTAGTGTTTAGGTCAGGTTAGGATTTTGTATTTTTATTATTTAGTATGGTAGGGTCATTGGGGGTCAGGTCATTAAGGTAAGGTCAGGGCTTAGTGTTTTTAATTACAAACCAATAGGTTTAGGTTTATTTAGTTTATTTATTTATATTTAGGTTTGTTTTATTTTATTATTTTAGTTTATTTTATTTGTTTATTTTATTTTTTTTTCATTTTAGTTTTTTTTATTTTTTAGTTTAGGTTTAGTTTATATTTATTTTAATTTATTTATTTAGGTTTACATTTTAATTTTATTTTAGGTTTAGGTTGAGTTTTATTTTATTTTTTAGGTTTATTTTAGGTTTTATTTTTATTTATTTTTATGTTTTATTTTTTTAGTTTAGGTTTAGTTTTATTTTATTTTATTTTATTTAGTGTAGTTTAGTTTATTTTTAGGTTTAGGTTTTATTTATTTTAGTTTAGTTTATTTAGTTTAGTTATTTTATATTATTTATTTAGGTTTTTTTAGTTTAGGGTAGGTTTATTTTATTTATTTTTGTTTTAGGTTTATTTAGGTTTAGGTTTTTTATTTATTAATATTTTATATTAGGTTTATTTAGTTTTTTTATAGGTTTATTTTATTTTTTAGTTTAGGTTTTATTTATTTATTTTAGTTTATTTTTATTTTAATTTTTTATATTTTTTATTTTAATTTAAGTTTTATTTTATTTTATTTTTTTTTTATAAATTTAGGTTTAGGTTTTAATTTGTTTTATTTTTCAATATTTTAGGTTTAGGTTTTTGGTTTTTAGTTTCAAGATCATGATTTTAGGGTCTGGGGTTAGGTTTTAGCTCAGATGGTTTTGGTTTGGGTTTTTAGTTTTAAATTTGGGATTCAGTTTGGGTTTTAGGCTAGGGTTTGGGTTTGGTTTGGTCAGGTTGTAGTTTAGGTTTAGGTTAGTTAGGGTTAGGTTTAGGTTAGCATTTTTTTCTTATATTTATTTATTTAATTTTTTATTTTTTTAAATTAAGTAAACTCATAGGTTTAGGTTTACATAGTTTATTTTTTATTTATTTTTTATTTTTAATTTTTTTTAGGTTTATTTTTTTTTAGGAATAAGTTTTATTTTTTATTTTTAGGTTTAGGTTTAGGTTTTTATTTAATTTTTTTAGGTTTAGGTTTTAGGTTTTATTTTAGGTTTATTTTAGGTTTTATTTTTTTTAGTTATGTTTTAGGTTTATTTTAGTTTAGTTTATTTTATTTTTTTAGATTTAGGTTTTGGGTTTAGTTTATTTTTAGTTTAGTTTAGGTTTTATTTATTTTAATTTAGTTTAGTTTTAGGTTTATTTTGTTTTTATTTTATAGTTTTTCTTTGTTTAGGGTTTAGATTTTATTTTTACTTATTTTTAGGTTTATTTATTATGTTTAGGTTTATTTAGTTTTTTATTTTATTTTATGTTTTATTTATTTTTATTTTAGATTTAGTTTTATTTTATTTAAGTCTTTTATTTTTTTAGTTTAAATTTTATTTATTTTATTTTTAGTTTAGTTTTATTATTTATTTATTTTGTTTTTTTTAGGTTTAGCTAGTTTAGGTTTTTAGTTTATGTTTTTATTTTTTTTTATTTTTTTAATTTATTTTAGTTAGCTTTTTTAAATTTTTTTTTTAAGTTTTATTTAATTTAGGTTTAGGTTTTAAGGTTTAGGGTTTAGGGTTTAGGGTTTAGGGTTTAGGGATTAGGGTTTAGGGTTTAGGGTTTAAGTTTTAGTGTCTAGGGTTTTAGGGTTTAGGGTTTAGGGTTTTGGGTTTTAGGTTTAGGTTTTACGTTTAGGGTTTAGGTTTTAGTTTAGGGTTTAGGGTTTTTGGTTTTTTTTTATTTTTTTAATTTTATTTTTTAAGAGAGAACAAATTTAGATTCAACATTTCTTTTTAATTTCATCAACCAAGTAACACACCAAGTTTTCTAAGACATAAGTGATGACATAGATAAAAAATGAGCATGCATATCCACCAACACCTCAGATCCCCACCACTGCTCCTCCCGCCTCCATAACCACTACTCCATCCACCATCTCCATATCCACCAGCACCTCCAGATCCCCCACCACCACTACGATAACTATCACCTCTGCCTTCACCTCCATCGCCAGATCTAGACCGATTGATGGTGATGCTCCAAACCATCAAGGTTGCACATTCTTTATAGTTTAGAGTTTATTAGGTTTGGGTTTAGGTTTATTTTTAATTTATTTAATTGTTTTTATTTAGTTTAGGGTTTAGGGTTTGGGTTTAGGGTTTTAGGTTTAGGTTTTAGGTTTATGCTTTTAAGGTTTAGATTTAGAGTTTTAGGATGTGGGTTTAGGGTTAAAGGTTTTTAGGTTTAGGGTTTATGATTAGATTTAAGGCTTTTTTATTTTAAGTTTATTAGATATTTAGTTTTAATTTTTATTTATTTTAGCTTACTTTATTTTCTATTTTTATTTAGGTTAATTTTTTTAAATTTAGTTTAGTTTATTTATTTTAGTTTAAGCTTTTTATTTTACTTCATTTTTTATGTTTATGTTTTTATTTTTTTGTTTATTTTTTTATTTTATTTTTAGGTTTAGGTTTTAGGTTTTATTTTAGGTTTATTTTAGGTTTTATTTTTTAGTTTAGTTTAATTTTTGTTTATTTTATTTTATTTAGTTTATTTAGCTAGGTTTAGCTGATTTTATGTTTAGGTTTTATTTATTTTGTTTAGTTTATTTTAGTTTAGGTTATTATTTTATTTTTTTATTACATTTTATTTTAGGTTTAGGTTTCTTTTAGTTTGGTTTTATTATTTTTCTTTATTTTAGGTTTATTTTAAGGTTTAGGTATTTATTTAGTTTTTTAATTTATTTTCTTATTTATTTATTTTTCTTTAAATTAAGTAAACCAGAGTTTAGTTTATTTAGTATATTTAGTTAATTTTATTTATTTTAGTTTACTTTATTTTTTAATTTTATCTAGGTTTTTTTTTATTTAGTTTAGTTTATTTATTTTAGGTTTATTTATTTTAGTAGTTTTAATTTATTTTATTTTTATTTGTTTATGCTTATTTTAGTTGAGTTTTATTTTCATTTTATTTTTTTAGGTTTAGGTTTTATTTTTTATTTTTAGGTTTTATTTTCATTTAATATTTAGGTTTATTTTTAGTTTATTTTATTTTATTTAGTTTTAGTTTAGTTTATTTTAGGGTTAGGTTTTTTTTTATTTTATTTAGTTTATTTTTTTATTTTAGTTTATTTTATTTTTTTTTATTTAGGTTTATTTTTTATTTTATTTATTTTATTTTTATTTTTTAAGTTTATTTTTAGTTTAGGGTTTATGTTTTTTTATTATTTATTTCTTTTGGGTTTATTTTTTTAGGTTTTTTTATTTAGTTTTTATTTTATTTTATTATAGGTTTATTTTATTTTATTTTTTATTTAGTTTTTTTATTTTATTTAGGTTTTTATTCTTAGGTTTAATTTATTTTAGTTTATTTTAGTTTTATTTATTTTATTTTATTTTTAGGTTTAGGTTTTGGTTTTAGTTTTATTTCTTTATTTTATATTTATTATTTCTTTAATTTTATTTATATAATTTAGTTTTAGGTTTTATTTGGTTCTTGGTTAGGTTATTAGATTTTTTAGTTTGGGTTTAAGCTTTGCTTTATTCAGGGTTTAGTTATTTGGGTTTAGAGTTTTGGTTTAGGTTTAAGGTTGATTTTGTGGTTTAGTGGTTTAGGTTTAGCTTTGTATTTATGGTTTGGGTTTGTGTGGCCTAGGGTTTGTGTTAGTTTTTGAGTTTAGGGTTTAGGGTAGTTTAGGATTTAGGATTTAGGGAGTGGTCAGTAGGTTTATTTTAGGGTTTGGGATAGGATTTAGGGTTTTTTTTTACAAATTAAGTAAAATGGTAGGTTTAGGTTAATTTTATTTATTTAGTTTATTTATTTTATTTTATTTTATTTTTTATTTTTATTTAGATTTATTTTTTATTTTTATTTAGTTTAGATTATTTATTTTAGTTTAAGTTTTATTTTGGTTTATTTTTTTAGATTTTTATTTATGTTTATTTAGTTTTATTTATTTTATTTTTTATTTTAGGTTTTATTTTATTTTTAAGTTTATTTTAGTTTTTTAATTTATTTTAGGTTTAAATTTTTGGTTATTTATTTATTTTAGGTTTTATTTTAGTTTTTCTTTATTTTTGTTTATTTTATTTTATTTTGGGTTTAGATTTAGGTTTAATTTTTTTTATGTTTAGGTTTAGGTTTTATTTATTTTAGTTTAGTGTATTTTAGTTTAGGTTTAGGTTTATTTTATTTTGTTTATTTTAGGTTAAGTTTTGTTTTAATTTTGTATTTAGGTTTTATTTTTCATTTTTTTTAACTTTTATTTTAGTTTATTTTGGTTTAGGTTTTATTTAGTTTTATTTTATTATATTTTAGGTTACTTTTTTTAATTTATGTTGAGTTTTATTTTATTTAGGTTTTCTATTTTTAGGTTTATTTTATTTTTTTAGTTTAGTTCAGGTTTTGATTTATTTTATTTTAGTTTAGTTTTTATTTTATTTATTTATTTTATTTTTATATTTAGGTTTTTTTAACTTTTTTTTTTATTATTATTTTATATAGTTTGGGTTTTTTTATTTTATAGTTTAGGTTCATTTTAAGTTAGGGTAAGGTTTAGAGTTTTGGAATGATTGGGTTTAGGTTTGGTTTGGATTCAGGTTTTAGGTTTGGTGTGGCTCAGGGTTTAGGGCTATAGAGTTTAGGTCCAGTTTAGGTTTTATTTTTAGTTTAGGGTTTAGGGTTTAAAGATTTGGGTTTAGTTTTAAGTTAGGGTTTAGGGTTGGTTTATTTATTTATTATTTATTTATTTTATTTAGGTTTATTATAGTTTTTTTTAGGTATAGGGTTTATTTAGTTGGTTGTAAGTTTTAGTTAGGGATAGTTTTAGGGATTTTCTATTTTGATTTTAGATTTATTTTTCATGGTTTTAAATTCAAAAGAAGATTTAGGTTTATTTATTTAATTTAGTTTAATTTTATTTTATTTTATTTATTTATTTTTTATTTTAGTTTTTTTATTTTTATTTTTTTATTTAGTTTAGTTTATTTTTTCATTTTAGTTTATTTTTTTTTGGTAGTTTGGTTTAAATTTAGTTTAGTTTTATTTTTTTTTTATTTTTATTTTATGTTTAAGTTTTATCTTTATTTTAGGTTTAGTTTAAATTTTTATTTTATTTTCTTAGGTTTTATTTTGATTTTATTTTTAGGTTTTATTTTTAAAGGTTTGATTTATTTTTATTTATTTTATTTTATTTAGTTTGGGTAGTTTAATTTATTTTTTAGGTTTAGGTTTTATTTATTTTAGTTTATTTTATTTTAGTTTAGGTTTAGTTTATTTTATTTTGTTTATTTTAGTTTATAGGTTTTATCTTTATTTATTTTTATGTTTATTTTTAGGTTTATTTTAGGTTAGGTTTTAGTTTTATTATTTTAGTTTATTTTATTTTATTATGTTTAGTTCTTATTTTCTTTTTATTTTTAGGTTTATTTTTATTTTTTTAGTTTAGTTTAGGTTTTATTTATTTTATTTTAATTTAGTTTTTTATTTTTTATTTTATTTATTATTTTATCTTTCTTGTTTAGGTTTAGGTCTTGGTTTAGATTAAGTTTATTTTATTATTTTTTTTATTTAAATTCATTTAGGTTTAGGTTTATTTATTTTCTTTATGTTTTAATAGTTTAGTTTATGTTTTTATTTTGGTTAGTGTTTATAGTCAGTTGGGTTTAGTTTTTTAAGATCTAGTTAGGGTTTAGGGTAGGGTTTAGTTTTAGTTGTTAAGGTTAGCCAGGTCTTAGGGTTTGGTTAGAAGGTTTTATTTCTGGTTTAGGTTTGGATTTTATGGTTAGGGTTTAGGTTTATGGTTTAAGGTCAGGGTTTTGTGGTTTGTTGTGGTAGGTGGGTTAGGGTTTTAGTGTTTGTGGTTTTAGTTTAGGGTTTAAGTTTAGGTCATTGTTTATTCATTGTTTTGTTTTGGGTTTAGGATTTTTTAAAAAATAATTCAAACCTTTGTTTATTTAGTTTATTTTATATTTTATTTAGGTTTATTTTTTAGGTTTATTTATTTAGTTTTTTTATTTTATTTTATTTTTTATTTTACATTTAGGTTTTATTTTATCGAGGTTTTTATTTTGGTTTATTTTATTTTTAATTTTTATTTTATTTATTTTATTTAGTTTAGTTTTATTTTTGAATTTTATTTATTTTTATTATTATTTAGGTTTAGTTTATTTTATTTATTTTATTTTAGGTTTTTTAGCTTTTATTTAGGGTTCATTTAGGTTTTAGGGTTTAGGTTTGAGGTTTAGGGTTTAGGGTTTTGGTTTTAGGCCTATTTGTTTTGTTTTAGGGTTAAGGTTTTATTTTTTTATCTTTTTTTTTTTTTTTTATTTTTTTTATTTTTATTTTTAATTAAGTAAAGTGGTAGGTTTAGGTTTATTTAGTTTATTTTATTTATCTTAGTTTATTTTATTTTTATTTATTTTGGTTTATTTTAATTTTTATTTTATTTAGTTTATTTATTTTAGGTTTATTTATTTTAGTTTAGGTTTTTTATTTTATTTTATATTTTATTTATTTTTATGTTTTATTTTTATGATTATTTTTTAGGTTTAGGTTTTTATTTAGTTTTTATTTTATTTAATGTTACATATATTTTATTTTTATTTTAGGTTTAGTTCTTATTTTATTTAGGTATTTATTTTTTTTTTTTTAGTTTAGTTTAGGTTTATTTTTATTTTTTTTAGTTTAGTTTTTATTATTTATTTTATTTTCTTTAGGTTTAGTTTTTAGGATTTTATAGTTTATTTTTTATTTTATTTTATTTTATTTTATTTTTATTTTATTTTATTTTTTTATGTTTTAGTTTAGGTTAGTTTATGTTTTAGCTTTTTATTTATGGTTAGGTTTTTTAGGATTTAGTGTTTAAGGTTTGGGTTTTAGTAGGTTTAGGGTTTGTGGTTTTTTTTGGATTTATTTAGTTTGGTTAGGGTTTAGTTTAGATTTTTTGGGTTTAGGGTTTTTTAGGTTTAGGTTTAGGGTTATTTTAGTTTAGTTTGGATTTTTTGGTTTTTAAGAGAACAAATTCATATTGAATATTTATTCTTTTTGATTTCATCAACCAAGTAACACACCAAGTTTTCTAAGATATAAGTGATGACATAGATAAAAAATGAGCACGCATTAAGCAAATCAAAAGCCCTTGATAACTAGAATAGTCTCTAGTGTAAAGACACAGTTCCATAAGTAATAGATCGGATCGACCATTCTTCAATTTCTCTAGTTCCCATCAGAACCACCCTGGCCTATCGAGTTGTGGATCCACCATCATATTCCCGATCTCTCCTTCCGCCACCACCATGGCTGTAACCTTTGTCGCTCCTCCCTCCTCCATTACTACCATTGCTCTAACCACCACCTCCATATCAACCAGCACCTCCAAATTCCCCACCACCACTATGATAATTGTCACCTCAGCCTTCATCTTCGATGCCAGATTAGACTGAGCCTAGTTGATGGTGACGTTCCTTCCATCAAGGTTCTGCCCATTCTTAGGGTTTAGGTTTAGGTTTAGGTTTATTAGGGTTTTTGGTTTAGTTATTTTTAATTTATTAGTTACTTAAGTTTAGGTTTATTTTAGGTTTAGTATTGGTTAGTAGGGTTGGGTTTACTTGGAGTTTGTTTTCTGGGTTTTAGGGTTTATGCTTTTAGGGTTTAGGGTTTAGGTTAGGTTTATGGTTTTTGTGGTTTATGGTTTGTGGTTTAGGGTTTACTCAGTAGGTTTAGGGTTTGATATTTTATGGTTTTATTTTAAATTAAGTAAACCAAGGTTTAGTTTATTTAGTTTATTTTTATTTAGGTTTATTTTTTATTTTTATTTAGTTGAGTTTATTTATTTTAAGATTATTTATTTTAGTTTAGGTTTTTTATTTTAGTTTATTTTTTAGGTTTAGGTTTAGGTTTTTGGTATATTTTTTAGTTTTATTTTTGTTTTATTTTTTAGATTTAGGTTTTATTTTATATTTTTAGGACCAGGTTTAGGTTTTTATTAATTTCTTAGGATTAGGTTTTAGGTTTTTATTTTGGATTTATTTTTAGGTTTTATTTTTCAATTTAGGTTTATGTTTACTTTTAGTTTATTTTATTTTATTTAGTTTAGGTTTTGTTTAGGTTTCGGTGTAGATTTTATTTATTTTAGTTTAGTATATTTTAGTTTGGGCTTACGTTTATTTTATTTTATGTATTTTATTTTTATTTTAGGTTTAGTTTTTTAAGTTTTGGGTATAGGTTTTATTTTTATGTTTTAGGTTTTTATTTAGTTTTTTATTTTTATTTATTTTTAAGTTTATTTTATTTTTATTTTATGTTTAGCTATTATTTTATTTTAGTTTTATTATTAGGTTTATTTTATTTTTTTTTATACTTTATATTTATTTATTTTAGTTTATTTTATTAGTTTCTTTATTTTATTTTAGGTTTATAGTTTAGTTTTTTATTTTATTTTATTTTATTATTATTTAGATTTTTTTTTTATATATTTACTTTTTTTTTTATTTATAGGTTTATTTTGGTTTTTGGCCTAGGGTTTAGGGTTTTAGGTTTGTGGTCAGGTCAGGGTAGTTTTGGGTTGTGGCTCAGGTTCAGCTTTGTGGTTTAGGGTTTTATGGTCAGCCTAGGTTTAGGTCATGTATTTAGGTTTTTTAATCACGCTGAGTAGGTTGTTTACTTAGTTTATTTTATTTATTTTCTTTTATTTTATTTTATTTTATCTATGATTTTTTTATTTTTATTTTATTTTTTATTTTTATTTAGTTTAGTTTATTTATATTTTAGGTTTAGTTTATTTTTATTGAGTTTTTTTATTTTATTTTTATTTTTATTTAGGTTTATTTTTTATTTTTTTTTAGTTTAGGTTTAGGTTTTTTATTATTTTTAGTTTAGGTTTGGTTTTATTTTAGGTTTAATTTTATTTTATTATCAGTTTAGGTTTTTTTATTTATTTTATTTTATTTTATTTAGTTTAGTTTAGATTATTTTATTGGTTTTGTTTTTTTTTATTTATTATTTTGGTTTATTTTATTTATTAGGTTTGGTTTATTTAGTTTTTATTTTCTTTTTCTTTAGGTTTTTTTTTTATTTTAGGTTTTATTTTTTTTTAGAGTTTAGTTATATTTTTTATTTATTTTCATATTTTATTTTAGGTTTATCATTTAAGTTTAGGTTTTATTTAGTTTTAACTTTATTTTAGGTTTATTTATTTTTTTTAAGTTTAGTTTTATTTTATTTAAGTTTTTTATTTTTTTAGTTTAGTTTAGGTTTATTTATTTTATTTTATTTTATTTATATTTTTTATTTTATTTTAAGATTTAGTTTTAATTTATGTTTTCTTTCTTTATTTTTTTTTATTTTTTTAGATTTTTTTTATTTATATTATTTTAGGTTTTATTTAATTTAGTTCTAGTTTTCTTTTATTTTAGGTTTATTTATTTGTGTTTGGTTTAGGGTCTGGGATTTAGGGTTTTTTTAGGTTTTAGATTTAGGTTTAAGTTTAAAGTTTATCTTTTGTTTTTGCTTTAGGGATTTGTATTTTGTCTGGGGTTGGCTTGGGTTTTGGTTTAGGATTTGGGTTTGGGTTTAGGGTTAGTTTTAGTTTAGGGTTTTATCTTTATTTTAAAATAGAGAACAAACCAGATTCAACATTTCTTCTTTTATTTATTTAGTTATTTATTTATTTTATTTTATTTTATTTTTATTTTATTTATTTTTATTTTTATTTAATTTATTTTTTAATTTTAGTTAATTTATTTTAGTTTAGGTTTTATTTATTTGTTTTTAGGTTTAGGTTTAGGTTTAGTTTATTTTAAGTTGAGTTTTATTTTATTTTATTATTTAGGTTTAAGTTTTATATTTTTATAAGTTTAGTTTAGTTTTTATTTTATTTTATTTTTTGGTTTTAGGTTTTTTTAGGTTTATTTTTTAGGTTGTATTTTTTAGTTTAGTTTAGTTTATTTTAGTTTATTTATTTTATTTAGTTTAGGGTTTAGTTTAGTTTATTTAGTTTAGGTTTAGGTTTTATTTATTTTAGTTTAGTTTAGTTTATTTTATTCTTTTATTTTTAGTTTAGGTTTAAGTTTTTTCTTTTGTTTAGGTTTATTTTTATTTATTATGTTTATTTTGAAGTTTATTTTTTAAGTTTAGGTTTATTTAGTATTTTATTTTATTTTATTTTATTTTTTTATATTACATTTAGTTTTATCATATTTAGGTTTTAATTCTTAGGTTTTATTTTAGTTTATTTTATTTATTTTATTTTAGTTTATTTTATTAGTTTATCTTATTTTATTTAGTTTAGGTTTAGGTTTATAGTTATTTATTTTATTTTATTTATTTTAGGTAGTTTATTTATTTATTTTATTTTAGGTTTTATTTTAGTTAGGTTTAGGTTAAGGTTTTGTGGTCAGTGGGCCTGTGGATTTAGTGATTAGTTTAGTGTTAGTTTTGTGGTTAAGGCTCAAGATTTGGTTTCACCTGAGTCAAGGGGTTGTAGTTTTAGGTGTTTATTTAGGTAGGGTAGGGTTGGGTTTTAGGTTAGACAGGGTTTAGGGTCAGTTAGTAGGCTCAGGATTTATTTAGTGTAAGGTAGGTAGTGGCTCATGGTAGGTAGGTTTAGGGTTGTGGTTTAGGGTTTAGGGTTATATTAGGTTTGTTTTTTAGGTTTTAGTTTAGGGGTTAATTACATATTAGGAAATGAAATTCTAAGAATACTCTCAAAGTAGACAATTATCATCTCCAAAGATTTTAAGGTTAGACTATCAAAGGATTGGTTGTATTTGGAAAATCAATTGGAAAGTTTAAGGAGAATACTTATTTTGGAATCCAAATAAATAAGTAGGAAATGCTCATGAAACTAGAAGCCTAGTGAGCATTCCAATCTATCCTATGGTTAGCTTTATAATTTTGAAGTTGAGGAGATTTATATGTTTTGAGTTGAAATTTAATTAGATTACTAAGCTTATAATCAACACAAGGTTGTGGGAATGCCTAAGAGGTGATGATTTATGCTCAGAGTCAAGGAAATAGCTACCTTGGATCCTAAATCTAGGGAGCTTTAGTAATGAAGCTAAAGCATGGCCTAAATCTAAGCGATGTAGTCTCCGGAGAGAATTGTCCACTGACTTATAATCACGAGTGGCCACCGTATCTCCTCCTAATTTTAAAACCATGTAGGCCTTATGAATTGCAAGATAGCTAGGGTAGTTATTTAATTAAAAAGAAACTAAAGTCCTAAACACACTCACTAAGAGATTAAAGCATGAGTGGTATGAGCATATGACTTAATTTATAGATGCAAAACTTTTCAATTTTTTTTTTTTCATTTTAGACACATTATTTTGATAGAGGCTTTAGGATTTCTTATGCCTAAATGCATAACGAAATAGGTTATGGGTCAAATCATCTAGAAGATGGTGTTCTCCACCACAAGGGATGCCCTCATAGGTCAAGCATTCCTTTATCGTGCAAGATAGAGATCCTTCATGTTCAAGAGTGAAAGAATATGCATGGATGATGTGAAACATACACCATACTAAGAGGGTTGCTAAATCTTTTAGTTATCTTATTTATGTCTTAGGATTTATGATGAGATTATGAGTTGTTTAAAATTTAATTATGCATGATTAGTTGGGTAAAAAGTTATTTTTATCCTAAGAGCCTAATCGTATCCAAGCCACACATTAAAGCATCAATCATTTAAGAAACTATGAAAAGCATTCGGTCCTAATGCACAATATAAACATAACATCAAACAATTATATAAATTATCATAAAAGAATAAAAGGCCGGTGCGGTCAGGTACCGAGCTCTACCCTTATACAACCTAGAATTTGAAAGAATAATTATAATTGTATTAAATGCTATGGGGGTCTTCTTTCTTCATATCTCTATTTTTGATTTGGTTCCTTTTTTTATTTGGATGGTGCTTGCTTCAAAGGCATCATAGAGCACCCCAAGACAAAGCCTTCTAGCCACTGCTCATCCTAATCTTCTAGAGCACTAATCTTAATTCCTATTGTAAAAATTACATTTATGTGGGAAAAGTAAATCTAAGTAAACCTGCAAAATAGAGGTTAGCTAAATATACATATAATCCCAAGCAGTTGTATTTATAATTTTGACTTAGCACCCTACACATGGGTAACTAAGCCCACCTGTCATAACTTGGATTATGCTTAAAGATTTAAGCAAACTGCAAAAAGAGCATTCACATTTATTTTTAAGCATCCCTTAAGCATAATCCCTATAAAAATATGATTAGGCTAATATTGCTTAACATTCAGTCTACGAAGCATACACCCTAACATCCAATCTAAAATAATACATCATAAAACAAAACATACATCACATCATTCACTATCCTAACTTAGAGCTAGAAATGGTGACTTAATTCTAATGAGTGTATTAAGGCTTGTGGTAAGTCTTGTTAGGCATTAGTGTTGTATTTTCTAAGTGTAGAAGGATTCAATTTAACATGAAAGGTTGATTTCACTTGAAGTAGTTTAATTGATTTGAGAATTTTAATTTGTGTTTTCTTTTGTTTCATTTGATTACACTTAGCAACTAAGTGTTATAAAGAGAGGAAAAGAGGATTGTCATCTTTCATCCCTACCTTAAGTCACTTTCTAAAGTATATTAATTTGATTTAGTTCTCTTTAGTGAATGGCTTATTAAATGATTTAATAAATCTTAAGTTTAGGTTCACTTTAAATAACCTTATTCAAAATGAAAGGCATCTTAAGATTAATTTAATTCAATTACTACCACATGACATATATTAAATCATTCCTTTCCATCACATGTATAACATGCATATAATTTAATCCTAAGTGTATCTATACATGCAACATATTTTAGCACACTTAAATGATGAATGTATGTGTATGTTTAGAATTTATATTTTATTTGATTGAATTATTTAAACATATTAATTTAAAATTTTATCCAAATTCTTATACAAAAGGAAAAAAGAATGAAATTAAATAGCATGTGCCTTGTTAAACTAGAGAAGTGAGGTAATCAAATGACCTCCTTGGAGCTAGCTAAAGCCTTGTATTCTCGATGTCCGACTATATACCCATTTGCATTCAAACATATGTAAATTTGTATACATGAACATAGATGTAAGCTCCAAATCATATGGCTAATTAATTCAACCACTTAGTCAATTATGAATGCATGCAATTATAATGTAAAATGGGATTTTCATTCACTAATCACATATACATATACATGTACAAAGATATAGGCAAGTACATGTCATTGTTAAACTAGGGAAGTGAGGTAATCAAATGACCTCCTTGGCGCTAACTAAAGCCTCGTATTCCTGGGATGTTTAGACTATATACTTGCTTTTCTTGGACACACATGGATGTATACATAAATGAGGGAAAGAAAACTATGCAAAGATTGTATATTTTTTATATTGAATCATTTATATATATGAATTAAAGCTCTATCTAAATTCTAATGTTGAAATACATAAGAATGAAATCAAATGGGTACGTGCCATTGTTAAACCAGGGAAGTGAGGTAATCAAATGACCTCCTTGGGGCTAGCTAAAGCCTCATGTTCTCGGGATGTCCGAACTATATACCCATTAACATTTAATCTTATATAAATCAACACACGAATAGAGGAAAGAGTACTCAACATTCATAAACTTAAGCAATAAGAACATGCATTTCTTATGTATTTATAACTAGCATCATAACACATATTATTATTCATTTATAAGCTTTTAAAAAATACATTTGGATTTAATAGTGATTATAGCCATGCATATATTAATTTAAATCAACACATGCAAGCTTACATAAAGTAAATCCATTTTATTTTACTTGATTTTGAAAAGATGGATGCATGAATTCAAATGACATACCAAATTTAATATTATTGGAAAGATGGCAATCAAATATAATCATGCTATGCATTCAATCAAACAATTTCTTAAGGACAATCAAATCAAATAAGATTATTTAAATCAAACCAAAGCTTCCTTTATAATTAAGTTTTGGATTTGATTTATTTTAAAGAGGAGAACAAAACTCATCACTTGTTGTTTTAAACCCATTCCCACATTAGTGATTTGATTTAATTTAAGGAAATGTAATTAAGTTGATTTTATGGGTTAATTAAGTTGAACCCCTAGTTAGATGAATTAATTACCCTTACTTATGTCACCTTAATGTAATTAACTAAATAATTATGAGCCAACATGATATGCATGGAAAATAAAACTTGCAATTATCCTAGGAAATAAAAGGGGCCTAATACAATTCACTCATGATTAATAGTTAATTAGATTAAGGGACTTATTTAATTACTCTTATGGTTTTTCCACACATGTGTATTAACAATAATTTCATTAAACTCCTTTAGGTTATTGAACACCTAAAGATCTTCCCCATGATTTAATTAATTAAAGTATCATGGAATTATGATTTCAATTTGATTAAGTGATTTAATTAATTAGTTAAATATTAGTTAATTTCATTTTAAAAAGGGTAAAATGAACTTAGGGAAAGGGGTCCCAACCCTATTCCTTAGTTCACTTATTGTAGAACAATGATTAATAAACTTAATTAACCAATTTATTACTATTCATGGGATTAATTAATCATTAATTAACTTAAAAGAGTAGTTAAGGTTTAATTAGTCAATTTTCTAATTAAGTGAGCAATAAATCCCAAGAAAATCATGGGAGGCAGAGGTCATCCTATTAAATTAACTCACAAAATTTGGAATTAATTTTTAAAGTAATTAAGGAGTAATTAAGCTAATTAATTTTATAATTAAACCTTAATTACTATTCAAAATTAGTTAAGATCATTTTTAATTAATTCTCCTCTGAAATACTATTAAAATGAGTATTTATTTACTTTTTTTTAACTCTATGATGTTTTATGATTTTAGAAGTTTCACCATTAAAAAATGATAATTAATTAAAGCCTAATTTTGTTGGCTCCATGTACATACCGATGCGGGGAACTTTCCACATGGTGTCGGATTGGCTACTTAAAACTTATCCTACTCAGTGCCTACGTGGTGACGGTGGACGCACTTTCTCATTTGTCATCCGATCTAAGATCAGACAGCTATGATTAATTCCACATCTTCATAGGATTAAATCATATCGATCTGGATCTAATCATGATCATCCATTTTCATCAATGAGGTGCGTGATCTAACATCAAGCAAGTGAGGGAGAATGGAGTCCATCCTTCATTGCTCACTTGATCGGAGCTACCCGAAGCTTGGATCAACTCCAAAAGGATCCCACACCTTCACAACATCGATCGAGGGGATCCAATGATCAAGATTACATGAGATGCAAGTTTTCTTCAAAAGCTCCAACCCATTTTGCCTAAAGATCAGTTTTGGAAGCATACCTTGCCGAAGCTCAAGACCGGTGGCTCGAATGTTTGAGAAAACTTCATCTAGTAGAGATGAGGCTGATTGAGAATTGGATCAATTCTCAACGCCGAAGGCCATGAACCATGATTTGGAGCTCAACTTTGCTCAAGTCCCACCTCCGGTGCTCAGGAAGCTTGGGAGATGATTTGTTCTTGCTCAAAGAAACCTAAGGAAGGTGCGTGCAAAGTTAATTTGAGTTTGATGGAGAAATGGGGAAGTTAGGTCAAAAATGGGAGTGTCCTATTTTGGGATAGACTAGAATGGCATTTTTCAATAAAGGAATGAGCTTGATAGATTAGGGAATGGCTCAAGTGGTTCATCTTGGGTAGCTAGGGCTCTTAGGAACAATTATTGTGTGTTTTTGAGTAAAAACCAGGGGGTGTATAGCCCTCTTCATCTTAATCAGATGGTGGGATCAGTTTGGCTTCTAATGGCGATCCGGCCATCTCAGGGAGTCATGGGTGTAGGGAAGAGGTGAGTTGGCTAGGCTTGGTTGGTTGAAGGTGTGGAGGTGGTTGCCAAGGAGGAATCATGGGTGTCCTATGAGTTTTAAATGCTCCAATGGGGAGGGTGAGGTGATTTCACCTCCCATGGGTCATGGCCAACCCAACCACCCCTTGGGTTAGGTTGGGCAGTGTCCTAGTGCCTAGGTGGACCATTGGGAGAGTACTAAGTGGCCAAGGAATTAAAATGACCACTTACATGGGTGATTTGTCTCATGTGATTCCCTTGACCCAAGGGTAGAATGATCATTTGGCATTGGATTTGATTTGGCAGATTTGAAATGAGCCAAAAGTGGGTCAGCCCAAATTTCAAGTCAATTGGAGTTGATTTGGTTAGGTTTGGCTCAATTTGACTCATTTAGGTCAAATTAGATTGTGTCAAGTTGACCAATTGGTCAAATTGGGTCAAAACTAAGGGGGCCAAGTTCATATTATCATTTAGGATGTTTTGGTTCAATTGGTTTGGTTTAGTTTAAATTTATATTTGATTTTGCTCATTTGAATTCATTTGGGGTGAAATTGACCACTTGGCCAAATTAGCTTAGTTTGGCAACCTTGGGCTAAGTAGGTCAATTGGGTCCAATCATGGCTTTGGTCAATTTCAACAATCAATTTGGAATGAAATTGAGCCATTGGTTGAAATCAATTTGTTTATATTTTAATTTGACCCAATTTGGTTTTTTAGGTCAATTTGGGTCAACTTGGGTCAAGATGGCCAATTGGGATTGGTTTGACTCAATTGAAGGTCAAGTCATTCAAATATTGATTTTGATTTGGTATGAATCATTGGTTTCAAGGATTTGGCTTAAGTTGCAATTTGGCTAGTTTGGGTTTATATGGGTTATTAAGGGGTTGACTTGGTCAAATGACCAAGTTGACTTGGTTTGACCCAATTTGATAATTGATCAACCTAGGGTGATCAATAATCATGATGGGAGGTTTTGATCGGCTTGGTTCAATCCAATTTGGGTAGGATTAGAACTTGACTCAAATAGGTCAAATTGGCCACTTTGTGTCAAGTGGACCAATTGGGTTTAGTTGGCTTGATTTTGGTTGAGTTTGATTTAGTTGAGTTTATATATGGATTTGGGATTGATATATAAATTCAATTGTTGCTTGGGTTCAAATGGGTTTTGGTTCATTTGAACATTTCATGTCAAAAGAGTTAAGTTGGCTTTGACTTGGGTTGATTTTGGTTTGGCTTGATGATTGTAGATTTCATTTATATTTGTGAATATGATTGAAGGTATGATTGATTCATGAGAAAATCAATTGAATTTGGGTTTTGGAATGAAGGAATTTGGCTAAGTCCATGGAGTTAGGTCATGTGGATTAGGTTTAGATTTTGATTTGGTTTGATTTAGTTTTGATGATTTAAATGTATATTTCATTTAAATTTGTGAAGATGATTGAAAATATGATTGATTTGAGAAAATCAATTGAGTTTGACTTGATTTGATTTGCCTAAGTCCATGGGATACATCATATGGCTTAGAAGGGTTTTGATTTAATTTGATTTAATTTCATTTAGTTTTGATTATTTGAATGTAGAT
>JAKCPB010000234.1:0-62952 GCA_021442155.1 Cymbidium sinense | reverse complement strand
GCTATTAGTGTATGATGGTGTGTGCAAAATTTTATCCCAATCAAGCTCAGCTGATCAAGGCTTAGATCATGGACGATTCCTATGAGCCTCAGGGATGATCCTGGCCATCCATCCATGCATTTTGGATGGATGGCCGACATTAAATGCACAATTTAAAAATCTATTTATCCTTTTAAAATCACGAGGTGATTCTCCGTTGATCCTTGATCGAATGACGGTATCAAACCAATCCGCCACATGCACATGATGGGATGTTTAAGTGGCTACGCATGTAATGTGTACCGCCACCGCCACGTGTCAAGCTATGGGGTTAATGGATTTATTTATGTTTTAATTAATTTTAATTAATCTTCTAAGCTTTTAAAATTCATATCTCCCTAAACAAAAATTAGAAAAATATTAGGTAAATTTCTACTGAAAGATAATTTAATCTAGAATATTTTTAAAATAGTTTAAATAGATTTTGAATTATATCTGATTTATCCTTTAATGGAAAATTACTAATCTAAATTAATCAACCCCAAGATGATCAACCATTTTCTGGGATTTATTGAAGGCTTAATTAGAATTGTAAATGCATTTTCTAATCCCCTTAATGTAATTAAGGATAATTAAGGGTTTGATTAGTGTTTTAATCCTTATTGAAGTTGATTAAGGTTTGATCCAGTGAATAGAGGCTTAGAATAATTTTGGGGTATTTCCCAAGCTATTCCCTAAACCCCTTTTCTTTCCTTAATCCTCTCTTAATTAAGGGTTAATTCATTACCCTCTTAATTAATTTCTAAAAATTCTAAAACTTCCAAACTTAATTAATCTACTTTGGGTAGATGCTTAGGTGTTCAAGAGCCTAAGTTTAATTAAGAAAATCAAACCCAACTCATATGTGTGAGGGTGTTTTGAAATTACTTAAGTTAAACCCTTAGCTTAATTAACCATTAATCATGAGCCAAATTGCATTAGGCCCTTTTCTTCCTAGGTGCATTGCAAATTTAAATTCCTTGTGAGGTTTTATGTCATCTCATTGACTCATAATTATTTGGTTAACTATGCTAAGGTGGTTAATTAACATGCTTAATTCATATCTTAACCTAATCAAAATCTAAAATGAATCTAATCATCTAAAAATTAAACAAAAATGTCAAACACATGGAACAACAAACTCAACTCATATTTTAAAAATTAAATCAAATTCAAAATCAAACAAAAATCATACTAAATGAACTTTGATTTACTTTAAGCTTTCTTATTTCATAAGATTGTCTTTAGGATTTAATTAAAGTGAATGTGTACATGCTTTCATTACTTTAGTTCTTTCCCCAACATGCTAAATATGTGTCATGTGGTTTCATGCATCATACTTTTCAAAATTCAAATTTAAAATGAAAATGTTTACTTTATGTCAAATTTATATATGTTGGCTAAAGTAGAAATATGAGTGGCTATTATCACTATTAAATTCAAATTATTTTCAAAATATATGAATCAATTATAAAACTAAAGTGTGTTACTTATATCTTAATTATAAGCTTGCATGTGAGTAAGATATAAGGATGCTTAGTATAGGTTTTCCTTCTCTCTTTTATTATAGTTTTGAATAGATTTGGTAAGATGTGTGGTTCATTTGAAAAGAACCTAACACTTGCCTAATTCCATATCCTATTCATTCTATACTATCACTTAAGAAGGATACCTATGCTTGCACATATAAATTGCATAAACAAAATAAATCAACTAATACAAATTTTTGCATTCTTTCTTTTCCATTCATTTCTTTTGTACATATGTTTGTATTTAAGGAAAGTGGTATATTAATCTAGAAAACCCTGAGGTTGTGAGGCTTTAAGTAGCCTTAAGTAGGACTTGTACCTTACACTCTAGTTAACAATGGCGCTGTACTCACTTATGCCTTTCTTACTTTCATGCGTGTATGTGAAAATTGGATAAGAAATCCCTTTTCTACTTAAAGAAAATCTTGCATCATAAACTTCAAATTTTTTTAAATGAATTACTTAGCATCATAAAGTGTGTTAAATATTCTCATTTGTGTGTATAGATATGCTTAGGACTCATTCATATGCATGTTATACATGTTGGGAAAGAAATGAAGTGATGTATATTTTGTGAATTTAGTTCATTTTATTTAATCTTAAAATGCCTTTCTTTTTGAATGGGTTTGTTTAGAGTTCATCTAAACTTAGGATTAATTAAAACACTTAATCAAAATATTCACTAAATAAAACTAAAATATGAATCTACTTTAGAAATTACTTAGGTTAGGGAAGGAAAGATAGTAATTAATTGTAGGATTCATCTGAACCTAATCAAAACATGTAATAAAATCAAGCCAAATCAATTAAACCACTTAAATGAAACCCTCCTCTAAGTTGAACATGCTTCACACTTAGAAAATTCTAACTTAAAGCCATAGCTAAGCATACCACACAAACCTCCAAAGCACACACATTAGGTTAAGTCACCACTTCTAGCTTTAGGTTAGGGTGCATGGTTTGATGTTGCTTTATTTTTGTGATATATGTTTTAGACCGGATGTTAGATGTATGTATAGAATGGATGGTAGGACAATCTTAGTCTAACCTTTATGTTCTGCAGGGGATTGTGCTTAAGTATATAAATAAATAAAAATATAAATGCTTTTATTGTGTGCTTATACCCTAAGCATAATCTTTGTGGACTTAGTCACCCATGTGTGGGTGATAAGTAATATACATGCTTGGGATTTGGTGGTTTGTTTAGCTAACTTTTATTTTGGTGTTAGCTAGATTTACTTTTCTTTTCATGTAAATTTTGCAATTAGATTTTGGAATGATTATTATGGGGATTAGGATGAGCATTGGTCATAAGATCTATCTTATGCACCATGTGAAGCCTTTAGCAACCACCTTCCAACCATCCAAAAGAAGGAACCAAAGAAGAAGAAAGAAGAAGAAAGAAGAAAAGAATAATGAAGAAATGAAGCTTGAAGACCCCCCATAATAATGAATTCTTGCTTAATTGTATTTAATTCATTTTAATTCAGGTTGTATAAGGGTAGAGCTCACTACCAATTTGTTTTGGTTTGTGTGGTACCATAACATTTCTTATTCTTTTATGATTAGATTTTATAAATTGATTGATGATTTGTTTAGTTTTTGCATTAAGTGGCATCTTTTTCTAGTTTCTCCTTGATTTATGTATGGCCTGATGTGGATTAGGCTTTAGGAAAAATAAATCTTTTACCAAATCTAACAACTCAAAACTAAATTAAAGAATTCATAACCTCACATAAAGCTTAAGGTTAAAATCAAGATAAAAGAATTAGCAACCCCCTTAGCTGGATGAGTATTTCTTTTATAATATCATGCACAAATGCATCTTATTTCACTCTTGATTGGAGGGCTTCCACCTTTGCCAGAGAAACTTGGCTTGACCTTTGAGAGCCATGGTGAAACACACCTCCTCCCTTCTCACTAATTTTGGCCAATAACTTTATTTCTCATGCATTACCCATATGAATCCTATTAGCCTGAGTAAAAATAATTATCCAAAAATGAAAATAAAATGAAATTTGAATTGCATTAGATTTAGGTCATTTGAAGCATGTCCTTACATGATCTAGTCTCTTTAGGGAATGAGTTTAAGGACTTAGTCTCTTTCTAAATAAATAACAGCCTAGCTATCTTGCATAAAGCATATGACTTGCCTACATGAATTTAAAATTGTAGGAGTTAGTTGGTGGCCACCCCAGGCGGTTGTAAGTCCAAGAAGTGGTTCATCCTCTGGAGGCAAACCAATTACCCATTTTTACCTTAGATTTAAGTTGTGCTTTCGGCCCTCGCCAAAACTCCCTAGATTTAGGTTCTAAAGTTACTTCTCCCCTTGGTGGGACATAATCTTAAATCCTCACCTCTTTGGCATTTCCTTAATCTTGTGTTATGTAATCATAAGTCCTAAATTTCTAATGAAAAATGCAACTCAAAAAAATTAAATCAATTTCAAAAATGTAAAGCCCAACCATAAGATAGTTTGATGCTTGGTTTCCTAGCATCGGAGCATTTACTTATCTTCTTTTCACTTGATAATAACTCCCTCTTTGATCAATCCCATTTGATCTTCAAAATGAACCAATCGAATTAGTCTTTCCTATTGAAATCTTTGAAGACAACACCATTTACCTTAATCGAAGTATTCTAAGGGATCCGTCCCTAGGATATACTATGGGCTTGCCTATAGGGAACTTAATGAACCCATTTAAAATAAACTCGCTTTACTTTTCCATGTAAAGTAGGGAAGAATCTCGGTACATATGTAGACCCATTATCCTTAAGTCTTATTGAGGATTAGGTCCATTAAAGTGTGACTTCTATCTCCAAGATAAACTATTCTCAATATTGTACCCAATCAAATAAGAACATCAGATCTACATGGTGTCCCAACCAACAAGCATATATATTTTCTATTTTTATCCTCTTCAAAAGGATAGATGAAGGTGAATATTTTCACCACAATGGTGATAACCAACCAACCTAGGTGTCTTTGAATAATCACCTAGAAAGAAGGTGGAGGCTTACATCTCTAAAGCAAAATCACCGTGATATTCTCGACAGGGTCATCCAACCTAGGGAGACTACTGAGGGGTCCTATGTAGACCAAATGCTTAAGTAAAGAGGAAAGATCCACTAGACTTATCCTAAACCTTAAAAATATACTGACCTAGTCGATATCTCCAAGAAGAAAGCATGTATTACATCCTCTTAAAGTCAACATAGCGCTTACTCACGAGAAGGCCTACCAAACGATAAGATTCATTGGTTTGCAATGGTCAAGTCGAAGAAAGTGGGACTCACATCCGAGAAGTGGCCACCGGGTGACACACTAGCAAGGTGTAATGTCACCACCTAAAGTGTAATGAGAGTGCCACGGGTGGCTTGCTCCCACATCAAAATAGCCCGAACATAAGATATGTATTTATTTGTGTTGTGAAAGAGGGAATAGAAGGCCGCTTGGGTTCTCTTACACCTATCTTAAAAACATCAAAAAATGGATGAAATGGTGTCGTAGGGATAAATATGACTCCACAAGGAAGGATGCCGCTTGGGTTCTCTTACACCTAACTTAGTTGTACTAGTCAAAATAAGATGCATCTTGGTTTACACCTATCTATAATAGCATTAGAGATCATTTGAGTTTGTGTGTAATTGAGGGATATGATATCTGGGTTCTTTATCCTAAATATCATGGAAGCACATGATATTTAACACTTGGATGAAATTAAGATGAAAAGATTTTATTGATAATCATTTTCAAACAATATTTATGGATAGTATTTTCAGAGCCCAATTGGAAGCAGATGCTCTCCTTACAATTTAAGTTGATAAGATACTTGGGTAAGCTTCTCTATGGAATAATGGCCTTCCCAAGTGGGTTCAAACTTGCCTCCCATCTTGATGGAAATTACCTCCTTAGAACTAAAACAAGCTCTCCCACTTGAAAAGATCTAGGACAACCCAACTTGTTAGAGCTTGAATCATCTTGGTAGGTATAACTTCAGAATGATTCTCCTCAAACCTTATTTTCCAATGTAATGCATTTGCCCTTTGTGATTTTCTACCCAACCATTATGTGATGGGAGAATTGGACTTAATGGTAGAACCCTTTATATAAATGGAGCACATGAAATGACCTCTAAGTGGGATTGCCTCCACCCACTTGGAAAAGTATTCAGTAGTAGCTAGAATGAATCAATGACCTTTGAAAGAAGGAGGATCGATCGCACCCACAATGTCAGTACCACAACACTCAAATGGCCATGAGGACAATGTATGTAGAATGTTGGGTAGTTGATGTAGGACCACACCGTGTACCTGATATTAGTGGCATCTCCTAGCTACATCCATGCAGTCTATGATCATTGAAAGCTAGTAGTATCTTAGTCTGATCTTGGCTTTCATCTTCAGATTGTTTTGCTCGATAAACTTGAGTGCACCTCACCACATCCTATTTTCGTGTTTGTCCAAACATGACACATATGATCAAGGACTGCATACAAGGTGCCATCCATGAGAGCATAGGAAAGGGCTCTCGCTTCACCTGTGCTTGAGTGATTCTCTTGAGGTAGTTTGCTAGTATGTACATAATCCATGAATGGTTACCTCCAATTTGACTCCCCGTCTTTTTTGGCAACGGCAACCTCCCCTTCAAGAGAGAATCTCTCGATGAGTTCAGCATCAACAAGGGATAAGACTTCTCTATTTTCTAATAGACTCATCTCTTGGACATGCCAACTCTTTGGCAAGCTTGGGTAATGCATCTACTACTGCATTTTCTCTTTGAGGAATCTTGTAAATGGTAACCTCTGGAATTTGGGCCAATAACTCCATAGTGTACTTGTGATAATAATGGAGTTTAGGTTTTAGAACTTTGTAGGACCGAGTGATTTGGTTGATGACTAACTAAGAATTCTCAAAGATGTTGATACTCTGGACGCATAGTGTAATGACTAACTCTAGACTAACAATCAGAGCCTCATATTCGGCTTCGTTATTGGTGCATGAATTGGACAGATGATATGAGAATCTCATCACATCACAGGAGTTAGAGAACTATTCTACCCCCGCTTCCAGATAGTAAATTATGGTTCTTCTCTTCTTTGAGAGGAAGCTGCACCATCAAAGTACATCTCCCAATGATGAGCACTAGTATCCCCTAAGTTCATGATTTTCTCATTGAGGAGATCATCATAAGAGAATCAACAAGGAGTGGATGTGCTAAGAAATTCTAAGTGCTTATCCTTTCCATGGAGGGTGAATGTGATGTCAAACGGATAAAATCATGGACCACATGCCAACATCCGATAGTGTTAGATGTCATGAGATATTGCGTGGATTGATTCTGAGATCAAGTTCACCTTATGAGAAAGCATGTAGTGTCAAGCTTTTGGGATGCAAAGATTAAAGCTTGCTTTTTCAATAGGTGGGCAGTTTGCCATAGCAGGGATTAGACGATGACAAAGGTAATAGAGAGCATTTCTTTTCCCTTCATCATTGGCTTGGGCTAATAAAGTTCCAAGGGAGTCATCTAGTGCAACTGTATTAATATGAATGGCTTGTTCAGAATAGGGGCTACTAGAACTGCCAAGCATCATCAAATATTGCTTGATGTCTTCGAAGGCATGCTAGTACTTATCGTCCCACTTAAACTAGGCATCCTTTTTGACAAGTGTCAATAATGATTGTCATCTTCCTGATAAGCTATATATGAAGCATCTTAGATATGCCAAGTACCCTTGGAATGATCTGAGTTGAGTTAGACTTTTAGGGGGTGACATTTCTAAGATAACCTTGATCTTCTCTAGGTCAATTTCAATTCTCTAGTGTCAGACAACAAACCCAAGAATTTTTCCTAAAGCTACTCTGAATGCACACTTCAGGGGGTTCATTTTGAGGTTGTATTATCTTAACTGTTTGAAAACTACTCTCAAGTCAAAGAGATGGTCTTCCTTTTCTTTGCTTTTGATAATGAGATCATCGATGTAGCATTCAACTTGATGATGAATGAGTTCATCAAAGATTTGAGTCATGGCCTGCTGGTATGTGGCACTAGCATTTTAAGGTGAAGGCATGACCTTATAACAATAAATTTGATTAGGGGTTCAAAAGTAGTGTTTCTTTCATCCTGGGCCATCTTGATTTTGTAGCCAGATGACCCATCCATAAAGGAGAATACTGCATGAGATGAGGCAATGTCCACCATTAATTTTGGTATAGGAAGTGGAAATTCATCCTTAGGACATGCCTTATTTAGATCCCTAAAATTAACACATATGCAAATTTGGCCATTCTTTTCTTAACTGACACTAGCCAACCAAGTGATATTTTTCTTCCGATAAAGCCAAGATCGATCATTTCTTGATTTGAAGTGACTTGTTGTTCAATGTCTAATTGCATGCATCTAGAGCTTACTTTATAGGTTAGCATTAGGTTCTATTGCTAGTTTATGGACCGCTATGTGTGGGATACCGGCATCTCTTCATAACTCCATGCAAAGCAGTCCTTAAACTCAGCTAATATCCTAACTAATTCATTAGTTTCTTCTTCATTTAATAAGAAACTGATGTATGTTGGGCGTGGATTGTCTTTGATTCCCAAGTTGATTTCTTTAAGTTCTTCGATGGTTAATTTGATCTCTTCTTCAAACTTTGGTGGTGCACCTCTAACTTCAGGCTCACTTGGGTCATCTGAAGTTTATAAACATACCTCTCCATAAGAGTTAGCATGGTTTAAGAAGAACCTATCGACCAAATGATTTATGATAGTAATGGTCATCATCATCGACCACTATGTCAATCCTAGGTCTTGATTGAGGATGTCTAGTTTGGTTGCCCATAGCCTTTCAAAGTAGTCTGACCTATGTTTAAACCAAGTATATGGAATTAATCCCTTCTTTCCTAAGTTGAGAACATAAGGCGAGTACCAATCAAAAGGTAATTCTATTAAATTTTTATATGAATCATCCTCAAGTTATGCATCAGCTTTCTGACTTGAGGATGATACTCTCAATAAAAATCTCTTTGGCTTGACATCTGTGGAAGACTTGGGGGCCTCTTTGACTACTAAACTTTCAACTTTGTGGGAAGAAAGTGAGGTTAGAGCTAAAGTTCCCAACTACTGCTTGATTGTTCTACAAAATAATGATTCAGATACACTCATGTTTTGCTTGGAGGCCTAGTCTTCATCACTATCTGGCTCGAATGTTACCTTCAAAGGACCCACTGAGAGGGGTGTGTTAGCATACTAACCACGTGAGACTCATCCTCCAACTAGACTCTAAGATAGGGTACTATGAGTGGAACATAGCTCCTACTTGGCCACAGGAGGTCTTCCACCTCTAGAACCTCTTTACCTCATCCTACCTAGTGAATCATCCTCCATGTGTTCATATGGAGGAACAAACTGGAATGTAACATCTAGCTCACCTCTCTCGATTCTCATTTTCTTTTTCATTTTCTATTCTTTTTCTTTCTTTTCTTTTTTCTTTTTTTTTTCTTCTTTTTCTTTTTTTCTTTTCTTTTGTTTTTGAACATTCACCAAGCTCGTGAGAATAGAATTTTTTATTTGGAGGAAGATAGTAGACTGCATCTTCATAAATCTTGACCTCTCTAATTGAGAATGGCTTCAAGTCTCCTTTGACACATACTGATTCCACCATGAATTTGATGCATGTAAAGAAGATGGAACCCATTTTCACATGTATCCAAGGCCTACCAAAAGTAAAGAAAGATGTATAATCTATTATGTAGAACTTGGCTTCTGTCTTCCAATCATCTATCTCTAGTGGTAACACTATGGAGCCTAAAGCCCTCTCACCTTATTTGTTAAATCTTCTCAACATCATCCGATCTCTCTGAGTTTGAGATATCATCCTCAAGTAGAAAGGGTTTTAGACTCATAATATTTAGATGCACCTTGATCAACTAATACCCTCACATACTATAATGTAGAGGGATGGTTCTTGTCCCCAAAAGAAGGTCTTCATCTGGAATGTAACTCCTGGCTTCTCAAATAACATGCCTCCTCTTAGTGGTCACCGAGCTAAGCATATTTTTAGATCAAGAAGAGTTTGATTAGACTCCCTCATCTCTTTGGATAAGACAAGGCATCATATATGCTTAATTTAGGCTTTTCTTAGTGAGCGGGACATTGTAGTCTGATCCTCCACAAGCATATCCATATGGAGCATCTGAGGGTTCTTGATCACTAGAACTAATGACTTGTTTACCCTTATCAGGTGTGGAGGTAGAACTTTCACTATAAAGGTTGACTTCAATGACTCATGAGATGATTTAGTGAAAACCGCCATCGTTCACTACACTTCTCCTATGGGATCATCAGATGACTCCAAATCAATCTCAATGGAGAACCAATGATTTAGAATGAAAAATCCATTTCTAAATCAAAAGAATGATCAAAACTAGTTATCATTATTATTGTAGACTTGAGAGTTTTGAGAGGAATAAAATCTACATGGGACAAGATGTAAGTGAAAGCTTTATTCATTGATTTCTTCTGATGGAGTACATAGAAATCTAATAAAGTAAGTTAAGGGTTTAGTGCCCTTATCCGATACAATCTAGGAGAAGAGGAGCTAGTGGAGGAAGAAGTAGTACTTAATTAGAGTCCTGACATTTGTTATTATGCTATCGCAAGTAAGTGGACTACAGTCGCTACTATTGAGCATCTACCTCCTTCAAGTTGTCTTAGTAACTTGCAAACCCCTAGAGTTGAGAGTTTGAGCGCTTAGCACGCAAGGGTAACTTTGATCTAGAAGATTTTCTTGGAGGTTCGGATAGGAGATATCCAACCTTCCTCTATCTTAAGAAAATCATTTATATCCCGGATTACTAAAACTGGAGGTTGTTCAATAAATATTCCTTGGGATGACAATAAGCTTATAGATGCTCAAGCTAGTCCTTAAAGCAATCTTCTAAGACATGCAGCATGGTGGGGAAAAAAGTTTGGATCATGACTCTTGCCCACATCCTCTCCTAGGCTCGGTAACTAAAAATTAGGCTTCTTTAAGAGGTTCTTAAAGATCTTCTACTACTCTTGAATGAATAAGGCTTATTCAATTTGCACAAGAGTAAAAATTAGCTACCGGTGGTGGATAGTATGCCGATGCGATGGGATACCGCAAGCGTGGAAGAGGTCATTGTGATTGAGATGGCGATGACCGAGGTGGTGGCAAAGGAGGTGGTGAGGAGGCTAGTGCTCAGTCTGCGCTGAACTGGTCTTTCCATCAACTACTATGACTACCCCGGCTTTTCAAATGCTTAGGTTTGGGCTGGTGATCTTGGAAAGGTAATTTGACCTCTCCTTGTAGACTAGCCACCTTGTTGATTAATTTCTCAAATATTTTAATGGTAAACCCTTTAAGCATGGATGACCGCCATGAATATTCTTGAGTAATTTCAATGGCATGTTTCAAACTTGTGGTTCACATTTCATACTTAAATTGTCATCTAAGAATGTAATCAATAAGGGACTCATTGGTATTGTTGAGCTACAATAAGATTGCCATTACCCTTTCTTTGAGCTCCAACAAATCTCTTAATAAAGAGCTAACTCGAAATGTCTTCACTAACCATTGGGTAGTTCAGATACCAATAAAATGTGATTCGGCAAACTCGATGAAGAGATGGAATAAGAGTGCATCACGCACCGGCATTGCAATATCGCCCTAAGTGTACTATGTGTGGGTTCCCACGCCATCAAAATTTTGAAGGAAGGAGGCACAAAACCTTAGATATTGGACACCATCAAATTCCTGGTAGGGTCTACCCTTTGGAATAGATGAGCCACCTGGCTTGCCAATGCATCCTTCACTTCGCTCCACCAATTTGATATATTTTTTTTGCATGGAGGTGCTGTCCACCACCTATTTCTATGCCTACCATTCCATCAATTGGAGAAGTTCTTTTGGGCTGATCTAAGACATACACTAACTCAGGATGATTTATCTCTAGTGATATATGTTGCGATACTGAGGCCTGGTTTTGAAGTGCATAGAGGGCTGCTAGCAAGTCTTCCATCCTCTTCTCCATCCAGTTGATCTGATCATCCTTTTATTTAAGCTACTGATGGAGGTGTTGGGTTGAATGGATGATGTCATCTTCCTCAACCACAATACCTTCCTGACTATGATCTCTATGAAGGGAGCTCCTAGTATCGACCATGTGGACCTCGGTCAAATCCTCAAGATCATCCTCATCTGATCAAAGTTGACCTTTCCCTCATAATCATCGATCACCTAAGCTTTCTCTATAAAGTACACCCAAAATCTCTTCTGGAACATCTAATTACACAAATATGCCCTTCTTGAGGAGTGTACCGACGGAGATGCACTTAACACCTATCACTAGTTGGCTATGGGAGGGTCATGACGCCGGAAGAGATATGCTGCTCATGGGTAGTAGTGTCCTGGGAGATCCACCGCCATGGGGATCAGTCCCCTCCCCTCTTCTATGCTATTCACTACCTGATGGTGGGTGGTGGTGTGGACCACGACATGGGCCGCACTTCTTCTTCACCAAGATCAAGTAGAGGTCAGTGGGGGAACTCTCACCTCAGGAGTAGATGAAGTGGAACCCATGGCCGTAGCTAGATCACTAATGGGGTTTTCTTCTCCTGATGTTGTCTTTGCGGCCAGGTACATGGATGGTGACAAACAAGTGATGGTGGGGGAGGAGTGGATTGGTGTGGTGGAGGAAACACTGGCATTCTCTGGGTAGGAGCTCCTCTCCGATGGTGGGTAGTACCCATCGAGAATGCTATATATATCGATGTAGCTTGCGATCGGAAAGTCCAAGAGAGGGAGGCACATACCTACATCCCTCTCTACTAGTAATTTGTACTAATACTGGCCTCCTGGCCTCTCTCGATGTGTCTCCTACATGAGGGATGACAAAACATAAATCAAATTGAGCCTCGGACTCTGATCTTCTATAAGCTCCACCAACTCGACGTAAAACTAATCTAAGGTGGGCATATGACTTTCTCCTGTCACTGATAGGAGCCTCAAAATGAACTACGGGCAGAGGTGAAATTGAGATCCTCCTAATTTTTTCCTCTCCATCAAAACCAGAGAGGGGGTGAAACTTATTCTCTGTGATAAGAGGAGACACTATCTTAGGTAACTTCTATCAGATTCCTTCTCTCTCACTATGGTGATGTCGCTTGATCTTATGGCACTGATTATGGAGTTAAGTCCTACTAGGAGGGGCAACACGAGAACTAGATCCAACCTCGTAGGTGGGGGAGACTATCCCTGAAGATAGGGTAGCCTTCCCCTTGGAAGGAGCCAACAAGTGGGTGCTAGCCTATACTAGGGCAGAAAAGGGAACCACTGAGTGCACTGGCACTAGAACTACAACTACTGTGGGAACTGCCATAGCCTTCCTCTTTGGTGAGGGAAACTTTGAGTCAGATGACATCTCAACCTGGATGATTGGATTTTACCCCCACCACACTGGCCAGAGGGTGGCCCCTCAAAGTGATCCTCAAATCTCCCAAAAAATGAATGAGGTGGGAAAAGTCGATGTGGGAGGCGATCCAAGGCCAAATCCATCCCAAAGAAAAGTAAACATGTACTTGCGCCATGTGTGAAAATCAAAAGATTGCACTCGAAGTGAGTTGTATATTTATGGAAATATAACTTGTATCAGATTTTAGCCTTGATATTTGTTCCACAGAAGTAATAGAAGTTTGGAGTTTTGAACCCACACTCAATGATTCAAATGTGTTAAGTGGGGTTCATTGGAGAGATTTGGATATTGAGGAGAGTCTTTGCCATTTGATTTTGATTTAGAATCCATACTCAACTGATTTAGGTAGGTTGGGTGGGGTTCTAAAATTTGAGGAGAGATTTTCTTGGTTTTGTGCATCTTGTTTGAAAATATTGATACTTAGAAAGACCTTTACTTAGCAAATTTGGGTATGCTAAGAGGTTGTGATTGTATTTGAAATATTTTGCTTGTTTAAGATTTGATTGTGTGATATTTTGATTTGAAAATGGGGCTTACTTAATAAATTTGGTATGTTAAGTAGAGGCCACATGTGTTTGATTTGTGCTTGATGATAAAACTTTCACTTAACAAATTTGGTATGCTAAGTGAAAGTCAAATGTGATTGAGATAGATTTGCTTTTCTTTGAAGATGGGAGTCACTTAACAAATTTGGTATGTTATGAAAGCCCCAAATTTATTTGAGATATATTTGTTTTACTTTGAGAATGAGACTCTCACTTAATAAATTCGGTATGTTAAGTGAAATCTCAAGTGTGGTTTAACATGAAAAATTGAATCCTTATTTAACAAATTTGGTATGTTAAAATAAGGATCAAATGTTTGTTGAAGAGAGACCCTCACTTAACAAATTTGGTATGTTAAGTGAAAGTCAAATGTGTTTATGATTTTGAAAATGAAACTCCTTAACAAATTTGGTATGTTAAGTGAAAGTCAAATGTATTATGATTTTGAAAATGAAACTCTCACTTAACAAATTTGGTATGTTAGGTGAAAGTCAAATGTGTTTATGATTTTGAAGATAAAACTCTCACTTAACAAATTTGATATGTTAAGTGAAAGTTAAATGTGTTTATGATTTTTAAAATGAAACTCTCACTTAACAAATTTGGTATGTTAAGTGAAAGTCAAATGTGTTTATGATTTTGAAGATAAAACTCACTAAACAAATTTGATATGTTAAGTGAAAGTTAAATGTTTATGATTTATGATTTTTGAAATGAAACTCTCACTTACCAAATTTGGTATGTTAAAGTCAAATGTGTTTATGATTTTGAGAATGAAACTCTCACTTAAAAATTTGGTATGTTAAGTGAAAGTCAAATGTGTTTATGATTTTGAAAGAAAAGAACTTATTTAACAAACTTAGGTATGTTAAATGGAGTTCAATTTGTTCTTATGATTTTCAAAAGGGGTTCTCATTTGACATACTTTGACATGTCAAATGAGATCGAAATATGACTCGAAGTCCAAGACTTTGGAAAGAAGGAGTTCTATTAGACAAATGTGAATGGTGCCAAATAGAATTCAATTTGCTTTTGCTTCTCCAAGGGAAGGGGAACTCCCATTTGACAAATTTGGGTATGTCAAGTGGGGGGCTTCAAATATGTCTTGACTTCTCTTTTCTGTGTGTATATGATTTATTGCTTTCGAAAAGGAGGAAAACTTCAACTCTAGCACATATGAAGTATGTGAAGTAGAGTTTCAATTTTATATCATGATTTTATTCGAAAATAGAATCTCCATCCGACAAATTTGAGTGTGTGGGATGGGATATTTCTAAAAGAAAATGTGCTTTTGAAAAAGACATTAAAAATGGTTGATTTTGATTTTAAAAGAACCTCCATGTAACAATCATGGATTGTTAAACGAGGTTTGGTTATATGTGTTTGTTTTTTTTGAAAATTTCTTACAAAATTTTTTGTGTAAAGATCTCTATTATGTGGATTTTGAAAAGTGCTTTTGGAAAGACATGTTATTTTGTAGAAGGGTTTTATTTTCTTATTGTTCATGGATGAACCTTGCCTCACCATCAAATGGTGAAGAGGTTCTTAATTTTGGTCATCTCCTTTGTTTGATTAATTTTAATTTTCACCATTGGGGAATCTAATAGGGATTTTAAGACCTACATGAGTAGGTCTTAAAACCTAAATGAAGCTTTTGCTTAATAAAAAAGAATGATAGTCCATATAAAAATATAAGTCCACTTCTAATAAAAAATAATTATGTGTTTATTTTAAAGATCACCACGAAGTGTATTTGTATGACATTAAGAATGATGTACTATCTCAAAATAGAAATCACCATATAATGGACCTAACCTCAATATACCAAAGATCTTTCCTCTACTTTTACATGAAAAGTAAAGTAGGGTTTATTTTAAGTCGGGTTCATTAAGTTCCTTATGGAGGCAAGCCCCATAGTTAATTACATCTAAGAATGGGAATTCCTTAAGAACACTCGATTAAAGTAGACAATTAGGGTCTCCAAAGATTTCAAGGTTAAGACTATCAAAGGATTGGCTATTTTAGAAAATCAAATGGGATAGATCAAAGAGAAGACTTATTTTTGGAATAAAGGAGAAAGTAGAAATGCTCATGATACTAGGAAGCCTAGTGAGCATTCCAATCTACCTATAATTGGGCTTTATATTTTGAAATTGAAGAGAGTTAATTATTTGAGTTGACATTTTAATTCTGGCTTATAATTCCACAACATAAGATTATGAAAATGCCTAAGAGGTGAGGATTTATGCTTATCCAAGGAAAACAAATACCTTGGATCCTAAGCTAGGAGCTTTGGTGAGGCCAAAGCACCACCTAAATCTAAGGTGAAAATGGGTATATGGTTACCTCCACAAGAGAGAAACCACTGACGACTTATTACCACTGGGTGCCTAACTCCTCACTTTAAATCATGTAGGCAAGTCTTATGCTTTGCAAGATGGCTAGGTATTGTATTTAGAGAAAAACTAAGTCCTTAAACTCACTCTAAGAGACTAGAGCATGAGTGATATGAAACCATGACTTAATATAATGCAAATTTTATCAAATTTATTCGATTATTTTGAACTCTTTGTTTCACACAGGCTATGAGATTTTGTATGCCTAAATGCATGAGAACTTGATCATGGGCCAAATCAAGAGAGAAAGGGTATTCTTCCATCACAGGCTCTCACAGGTTAAGCCTCATTCTCTGGCACAGATGGAAGCCCCCTCTTAGCAAGAGTAAAAGAATATGATATGCATGACATTATACATTCATTCATCCAGATAAGGGGTTGCTAAAAATTTTATTATCTTGATTTAATTCCTAGGCTTTTATGTGAGGTTATGAGTTATTTTAAAATTTTAGTTATGAGTTATTAGTGGGATATAAAACTTGTTTTTATCCTAAGATCTTACCACATCTAAGCCACACATTCAAACATCAAATATGAAGAAACTTGAAAAGTATGCAATTCTAATGTAATCTAAACACAACATCAAATAATTTTATAGACTACCATAAAAGAATAAAAAGGCTAGTGGTCGTTCCACCAGTACACCAAATGAGAAAAAAGATGGGTAGGAGCTCTACCCTTATACAACCCGGATTACAAAAAATAATATATGATGGGGTCTTCTTTTCTTCATTTCTTCCTTCTCTTCCTTTTGATTTGATTTGCTCCAAAGAATCTGGGCACCCCAAGGACTAAGCCTTTTTGGCCACCGCTCATCCTAATCCCCATAACACTAATCTAATTCTATGTAAAATTACATCAACTATAGAATAATTTGGTTACACCACACATATGTAACTAAGCCCATATTTAACATGGTTATGCTTAGGGCTAAGCAACCCAGAAAAAATATTTATGTTTTATTACAACTTAAGCACAACCCATCAGAAAATATATGATTAATAACGATGTAACATTTACTAAACATACACCCTAACATCTAGTCTAAAATATTACATCACAAAAAAATAAAACACAACATCATACACAATGCCTAACTTAGCACTAGAAGTGGTGACTTAGTATTCTAATGTGTGCTGCTTGTGAAGCTTTTACTAGTTTCTTTAGTTAAGTTTCAATTTAGAGTTTGAATTTATTTAAATTTTACCTTTGGGTGATTTCAATTTAAATGATTTAATGATTTATTTTTATTTTTTATTTCACATTTATTTGGTTAAAGTGATGTTTAAGTTTTCAAGAATGAAGAGTAATGAATTCCATTTGTAGAACTATCCTAAAAGAGTCTAACAAGTAAGTATCTTAATTAGCCCATTTGAATTTATGTAATTCATTTGATTTGATTTAGAATTTAGAATTTGAATTTGTTTAAGTATTTACTTGCTTGATTTTGATTTGGAAGTTTTGGTTTAATTACATCTTGATAATTCAATATCTTTAATATCTAATTAAGTTTAAGTTTGTTTAAATTCATGTTTTTTTGAATGATTAATTTTAGATTAGATATTTTGGTTTAATTAAATCTTCCTAATTCAATATCCTTGATCTCTAATGAAGTTTAAGTTAGTTGGAATTCATGTATTTTTGATTGATTAATTTAGATTAGGTGTTTTAGTTTAATTTAATCTTGATAATTCAATATCCTTAATATCCAATGAAGTTTGTTTTTTTTTAAATTCATGTGTTTTTGATTGATTAATTTTAGATTAGATGTTTTAAAATCTTGATAATTCAATATCCTTGATCTAAATGAAGTTTAAGCTTGTTTAAATTCATGTGTTTTGATTGATTAATTTAGATTAGATATTTTAGTTTAATTAAATCTTGATAATTCAATATCCTTTTAAATTAATATTTATTTATTTATCTTTAATTATGGTTATATGACTTAATTTTATGCTTATTTGATTTGATTATGGTTCATTTATTTGTAGTTTTATTAGATTAGATTAATTGAGATTTTATTTTAGTTTTAATTGAGTTTAATTCTTTGTAATTAGGATTTTATTTTTAATCTCATCCAGTTGTCATGTTTATCAAATTTGAGTTTGTATTTTGATTTCAAACATTGGATAGTTAATTTTATCTATTTAAGTAGGTTGAATGAGATTTGATTTGATCACATATTAAATTGATGAGAGCCTTTTTAATTTAATTTAATTTGATTTATTAGCTTTATTATATGGGTTTGCTTATTCAATGTGATTATGTAATTAGTTTAATTAAGAAGTGTATTTATGTTAATTATAAAGATTTGTTTGATTTTAATTTGATTTCATATTTACTTAGGTTGTAATTAATGAATTAATAATAATTAGGTTTAATTTAGGTTTTGATTAGTATTTAATATTTATGTTTGATTAAGTTTAAGCTTAATATGATTAATTTGATTGACTTAATTAGCTTATTTAAGATGTGTGTGGTCAAATTAATTAGTAGATTAATTAAGTATTTGATTTGAATTTGATTTAAAAGTTAATTTGGTTCATTAAGATGATGGATTAATTCATTAAGTTTGCATTAATTAGGTGTTTATTCAATTGGATTTTAAGGTTATTTAGTTTAATTAAGTATGTTTAAGTTAATTACTAAATTAAATAAAGATTTATTTAATTTTAATTTGGTTTTATATTTATTTAGATTAATGATATTAATGACTTAATGATTTATGTTTAATCTAGGATTTGATTGGTATTTAATTGCATTTATGTTTGATTTTTAGGTTTAATATGATTAATCTTTAATTGACTTAATTAGTTTAAAGATTAGTGATTAAAATTAATTAGTAAATTAATTATGAATTTCATTTGAATTAATTTAATTAATTAAGTTTGATTAAGGGTAATTAAACTTTTTTAAATCATTAGATTAATTAATGATTTATTTAATTAATGACTTAATTTTCAACATATGAGTGATTTGGTTTAGTTAAGTGTCTTACTTAAGTTTGATTTTATTAAAGAATTATTGTTATTATCATTTGATTAGATTAAGTGATTTAATTATTTTTATTTCAATTAAACTTGATTATTCATCATAGTTAAGTTTGATTTTCTTCATATTATGTCATTAGATTTCATTCATGTTTGATTTAGTTGAGTTTATGTATTAATGGCTAATTAATTATCTTATTCCAAATGGATGATTGATCATATGTTAAATTAAGTTTACTTTAACTTTATTTGGTTTAATTAGATTAATATCAAATGATTGAATTGGTTTGTTAATCAATTTTATTTTAGTTTATTTAATGATTAATTAGTTTATTTATATTCATTAAGAGTTTTTAAGATTAAGACTCCATGCTTAGTGTAGTTTAGTTATACTAGTTTGACCCATGTTAAAGTTTCCTAGATTGAATTTTAAGTTTGATTTAAGATTTAATCATTTAATTAGTTTTATTATTTAAATAGGTTTAATCATATTTAATTTAATTTCTTAGGAGGATGATATTTTTTGATTTGAGGTTTGATTAATGATTGCTTAAGTGTTATTTCATTTCTGATTTTGATTTTGATATTTAAATTATTTTTAGATTATATTTTAATTAAGTCCTTAATTGATTAAACTTTAATCTTAAGTGTTTGTTTGGGTTCATTAGGATTCAAAAAATCACATTATTTTCTTAAGAGTCCTAGATGTCAATTGAAGTGATTTAAGCCATTTTGAAGATTTTGTAAATTTTGAATTTTTATTTGATTTATTTTATTAAAATGGACAATGAAATTCAAAATTTAATTTCTCCAATCCAAAGTCCTTTTCACTTGAAATTTTTTTATGGTAGGTGTGTTTTAACTTTATTTTTCAAAAAATTTCAACTTAATCTAACATATATTTTTTAATTAATGAAATTTGATTTTACAAAAACTCAAATTAAGCTCAAAATACCAATAAAATTTGGGATTTTAGTTTTTTTGATTCTCTTAAAGACAATCCAACGAGCGTTGTTTGTAATTTTGGTTAAGTATTTATTTTCTATGAATTTTTTGAAGTTTTAGATTTAAATTAATTTTTTAAATGAAAATCAGCGGCACTAATGTGGCAGGGTGCCATGGCACCGCGCATTATGGGTGCACATGACGCGCACACGCAGCCGCGCAGTGTTTTGTCGTCAGTGCGACCCGGAGAGCAACCATCAATTGCTTCGACCATCCACCGTAGATCGGATAGTCGATCGATCACATGATCCGAGGGGATGCAATGGCATGTGATATGAGCTCCCATCATGAAACATCGATAATCCATCACATTAGGTGATCAAGACCTCGCAATCCATGGTGATCGAGCCGATCCTTGAACCGCAGATGACGGCGATAATATGGTGAAGTAAAAAAAGCTATTTTTTGAAAAATTAGGGTTTGACTCATTTTTCATAAAAAAAATTTTATTTTAATTGGGATAATTTAAAGTAAAAATGCGATTATCTAGGTATTCTAAAATCACAAAAACCATCACAAATGAGGATCCTAAGGTCGGTTTTTTGAAGGTCTCACGAGATGATTCTGGTGGTGATGCTTACAAGAGGGAAGAAGCCTTGATGAGATCCTCTTCATGTCAAAACAAAGTATTTTTTGATGCTTATTTTATGTTTCGATCCACCAATTTTGATGTTTTTGGCTCAAGAGAGGTGGGGAAGTGGTGGTTAGTTGATTTGGGGAGCTCTTGGGAGCTGAATAGAGGTAGGACGAAGAGGGATGAAGCCTCATTTCTCCCTCCTTTTATAATGGCCAAAAATTCACCCTTTTTTGAAATTTTTGGATCCAAAGTATTATCATCTTAATTGGGGTGGTTGGGATGGATTATAGATTGATTGTGGACTTTGGATTTTTGCTCCAAAAGTCCTATCTTGCTGCCATATAATTAGTTCTATTCAATGCAAATATTGGGGAGGAGTTAAGTGCATATGATGGGGGAGAATTAAATGAGGTTGGGTGGAGGATCCATGAGAGATTTAATTGGGTTGGGTTAATTTTGGGCTGGTCTGAAATGGGTTTGGGTCAGGTTTGGTCAGCCCCTAAAGGGTCATGGCTTGGTTTCAATACATTTGGCTCAATTTGGGTCATATGAGTCATATTGGGTCATGTTGACCAATTTGACCAAATGACAAATTGCTTATTATGGGTTGATTCATGTTCAATACTAATTAAAGATGAATGTGATCTTTGGTTTGAATTAATTTAGATTTAATTTGGATTTAGCCAAATTGACCCTTTAGGCCAATTTGAAGTTGACCAATTGATCAAATTAGGCTTAATTATGGCTTTGGTTCAATAATAATCAATTTGGAATAACTTGAGCCATTGTTTGCAAACAATTTGGGTTAGATCATGATTTGACCAATTTGGTCCTTTAGCCAATTTGGGTCAACTTGGATCAAATGATCATTGGCTAATTTTGATGGTCAAGTCATATTTAAATATTGACTTTGAGTTGATTTAAATTATTGGTTTCAATCAATTTTGTGTAAGATGAGTTTTGGCTAGTTTTGGTTCATTTGAGCTAAGGGTTGGCTTGGTCAAATGACTAAGTTGACTTGGTTTGATCTAATTGATTGTAATTGATCATCTTAAGGTGATCAACAGACATGATGGAAGGTTTTGGTGTTTGTTCCAATTGAAGTTGGCTCAAATGGGTCCTTTAGGTCACTTTAGGTCAAGTGACCAAAGTGGATCAATTTAGTTGGTTTTGGTTTGATTTGAGTTTAGTTGAATATACATATGAGCTGTAGATTGAAATATTAATTCAATGGTAATCAATTTAGAGTCCAATAGGTTTTGGTTCAATTGAAAGTTTTAAGTCAAAAGGGCTAGCTTTTGACTTTTGGTTGACTTGAATTTTTGATTATGTAATTTTATTTATATTTGGATAAATGATCGAATGAATGATTAATTCGAGAGAAAATCCAATGATTTTGACTTGATTTGGATAGAATATGGTAAAGTCCAAAGAATTGGCTTAAAGGGCTTAGATTGAGTTTGGATTTGATTTTTGATATAATTTTGGTCATTTGAATTTGGATTTCATTTATATTTGTGAATATAAATGAAAGAATAATTGATTTATAAAGAAATCAATTGAGTTTGATTTGATCTAAAAGGAGTTTTGGCTACACTTATGAATGCGGTTCATATGGCTTACGAAAAGTCTTAGGATTTGAATTTGATTCTGGGTTTCAATCATTTGGAGTCAAATTTAAAATTATATTTGGAATTTGAATTTGAATTTGAGATTTGTTTTGAAAATTGAATATGGGTTTGATTTGAGAAAATGTATCTAGATTGGGTTTAGGCTATAGGATAGGTGATTTTCTTAAGCCCCAAGGTAGCCTAATCTTATGATTAACACTTCTAGTTTCTAATTAGTGTTCACCAATCACTAGAAGTGTCTTATGACTAAGGAGTTCTTGTCTAGAATTGTCCTAAGTCTGGGTGAGAGGAGGTTAAGAGCTCACTCCAAAAGTGAGGTCAACAATGATCTCACAAGCTAACAGTTTTCGAATTCAATTTTAAGCATAAATTTTTTTGATTTAGATTCATTTTGTTTTAAGAATTTAGGTTTCATAATTAATTAGACATTCGATTAGTTTCAAGTTTAAGTCCTAAAAAAATTGATGGCTTCAGCCATCCCCGCATTGGGGCATCGAGTATTTTGGCTTACTCATCGCCTAAGAAATGATGAGTGTGTATTATGAAACCACAAACCACACCCACTACTTGGGTCTTCAAACCTGCAAAATGAGAAATATAATGCATATGTATTCATTTCAATTTTTCTAAGTTTAGAATTTATTCAAAATTTTGGCAATATTTCGGCTAGGGGGAGCGACATCTAACGGATATTGGCTTACTCGATATGTCCTAATGAGCATAGCTAGCAGTGTCTTGCAATACCACAGCCAGTTTTTCATCTCCGCATCCCCTCATGAGCATGATGAGGCCTTCAAACCTGTAAAGAAATACAAGCATGTATATATCCACATTCACACATTGATCCCACATGTTCTGACTCATTTTTATGCACATTGCAATAATCAGAAAGGAAATGTGGTTGGGTACGCCAAAAACCAAGAGTGGAACCTACCTAATGATGGTGTTCCTCTTCAGTTGCGGTAAAGAGAAAGTTCAGAAAGGGGACAGAAATGGGAGTTGCCAAAAATTACGAGAAGAACTCACCTCATAACGATGTTCTTCTCTGATTGTAGTGAAATGGAAATTGGAAGGGTAATACAAGGAGATTGACACAAGAAATCGAAAGAAGAACCCAGACATATCTTCTTAGGAAGGAGATTGTGGTGAAAGGGGAAATTGGATTTGAAAAAGGGAGAAATTTTGAATTGAGAAATGCAAGGAAAATGGAATTTTGGATTAGCGAAGGAAAGAGGAAGATATTTTGTTTTGATTTTGTGGGAAAGAAAGAAGATGAAGAAGAAAGAAGTAGAAACGGGAATAATCTATAAATTTTAGTTTGGAGAAAGAAGAAAGAAGTGATTTTGATTGGAAGAAGAAAGAAAAAAATAAAAGCCATCTATTTTTTGATGAAGAAGTTGAAAAAAAAAGAAAACCTTCTTTTTGATGAGGAAAGCAAGAAAAAAACAAAAGCTCTCTGAGAGAGGAGAAATGGAGAAGGGGAACGGTTGGGAGAGAAGAGGAGGAGCATTGTCGTGAATGGAAGAGAGGAAGCTCTGTCATCTTGCAGGGAAGTCGAACAGCAACAAGCATTATTCTTGTGCAAAGGAGATGGAGCGAACCATAACCATGCATGAGGGGAGAGAGTCGCGAGGGGATTAATCAATGGTTCAATGGTGATTAGGGCTTGATTTGTGTTATGTGGGGTTTAGGATAATTTAGGGATTCTAAACTAATTTTTAAATGGTTATTCTAATTTTTCAATAAATGGCACAAATTATGATCGAAATATTTGATTAAGTACATCAAATTGAGTCAATTGCATGCACGTATATCATAGCTTTCAACCGCTCAATTTTCACTTAACAAAGGAGTCGGAGCTTGTTTCGATCATTTTTGATGACATCTAGTGCATTTTGAGCTGATTTAGCATCAACTCAATCGAAACTTGAATTTGACTTGACGACTTACACATGGAGGTCAATAAATACCCCCCAATAAATATGATTCGTGCATGGAGCAAGTCACATTTGTTGAAAATTGATTGACCCTTTAGGTTGGCCACAGAACTTAGATCATTTTAGCTTCGATTGTAATAGCTTATGGAGCTTTGATAGGATTTATCATTAGTAAGATGCCTTATTTAGGACATACTAAATGAGGATTGACGATTTGTCGAATTGACTTGTCGATAGATAAGAGTTCTTACACCATCTCTCTTAATGGCTTTGCTAAAGATCTTTCTTTATGTCCTTGCAGATTTGAGTTTCCTCCAATCCTAGCTTCATATTTGATTAGGTTTATTGGAGGAATTAGTTTATTTATTTTGATAAAGGATTCCGCTGGGGAATTGGTTTATACGTGCTTAGTCAGATTTAAAATTCCTTCTGTCCTAGCTTTGATATTGACGGACTTGATGAAGAATTGACCAGATTTGTCCATATTGACTTTTCAGGAAGTGTATGTATGCCATGAATCCTGTGCTTACTACCTTGATGGACTAATTGAAGGGTACATACAAATGACCCAGCCTCCCGGCTTATATATGATCAATGTTGAGTTATCAGTCTAACAATGTGTGCTTTAATAGACTAAATAATCATGAAATTATTTTAGTTCGGTCATCGGCTTTGTATGAACTATAGAATTGCTTCCTTAGTCCAGTGCTTTCCGCTTTGATGGACTTGATGATGAGATTGGCTTTGATATGTGCTTTGAGCATGATCAGATCTTTTGAGAATAAATTGAGATATCACCTTGCGGGCAATATATAGATTGATTTGAGGCAACCCTGAATTGAGAGGTTTCTCAGATTATCTTGATCTATCAATCAAATAGAAAGATCTCTTGGATAGTAGTTATTTGTACTCATTAAGTTGGATATGATTTGCGATTGAATAGCTATCATCATTTGACTAATGAGCAAGGGCTCTTTCACTGTGGCCTTTTCTCATGGCTTGTTAAGTGAGGAGAGAGTCAACAACTCGGCCACATTTGGGCTTGTTGAATTCGACCTTTAGAACCTACTCGAGTCTTCAACTTAAGCTGTAGTGGGTTGGTGATTTGATCATTAGACTAACGAACGGGGGCTCTTTCATTGCGGCATTTTTTGTGGCTTGTTGAGTGAGAAGAGCGTCAACAACTCGGTCATTTATGGGCTTATTGAGTTCGACCTTTAGAACACATCTATGTTCTAGACTTTAGGATGTAGGGGTTGATGTCTTTCCAACTCAGTTGATTGAAGCTTTCAAAATTGGGAGTTCTTCTGACTAGATCTTTGGAATTTGGCAAGTCTGGGAGATAAACTTTTTATATTTAAGGTTGTCTTTTCATGCATAGAAATAGATTCTTTCTGTTCCTCAAAGAACTTGCAACTTGACATTGACAATTATGGATATATTCAAGGTTTTTTCGGCATAAAGCTCAATGTCAACCTGAATCAGCATATATTCAAGGATCTCGTCTTAATAGCACGATGTCAACTCAAATAAACTTAACATAAACTCAAAAATGCCCCTATCTTGTAGGGAGAATTTTAAAGCACAATTAGAAGAACTTTTAAGATGAAAATATGCAAATACACTTATATTTGAATTGATATGCTCTTAAGAGTGTTTTAACATGCAACATTGATTTTATTTAGCGATCTCGACATGAAACATGATATCGACCTAAATAGATATACTAAAAAAATGCCCCATGTCTTGCATGGGGATTTCTATTGTACCTCAAGAATGTATTCATCATGTATAATACTTTTTCAAGCATCGACCATTAATTAGGGGCATTGGTCTTTCACCATTTAGGTTGATGAGTTGGTATGCTCCTCCTTGATACACTTTTTCAATGATAAAAGGGCCTTCCCAATTGGGCTCAAATTTGCCATCGAATTTTTGATCGGGAATAATTGGTCTTCTCAGCACCCAATTCTCCTTTTTGGAATGTTCGAGGCCACACCGTATGGTCAAAAGCTCTGGACATCTTTGCTCGATAGACTTCCAGATTTTGATAAGCTTGCAATCTAACTTCATCAAGCACGTTGAGTTCCTCCATTCTCAAACGAGCATTTTGATCTTCAGTTAGATTATATTGGATGGCTATTTGAAGTGAAGACAACTCAACTTTAAGCAGAAGAAGTGCTTCAGTTTCAAATACTAATGAATAAGGAGTAGCTTTAGTCTGCGTCTTGTAGGTGGTTCGATATGCCCATAGTGCCTCTATTAGCTTGGTATGTCATTCTCTTTTATTTTTAGTGAGAATCTTCTTGAGCAGTTTGACCAATGTCTTATTGAAAGCTTCTACCAAATCATTTGCTCTTGGATTATATATTGAAGAGTATCGCCAATCAATTTTATGTCGATCGATGAATCTATAAATCTTTGCACTTTTGAAAGTTGTGTCATTATCAAAAATTATTTGGCATGGCACCCCAAATCTATAAACCACATTATGCATGAAGAAATTGATCACTCGGCCAGTAGTAACTTCTTTAAATGGGGTAGCTTCAGCTCACTTAAAGAAATAGTCAGTCGCTGCTAGGATGAAGTGATGTCCAGCTGACGATGGTGGATCAATTGGTCCAATTACATATGTACCCCAACATTCAAATGGCTAGGATGCTATTGTTGGGTGTAGTGGATTTGGAGGTTGATGGATTATATTCCCATGTACTTGGCATTCATGACATTTCTTAGCATGATTGATGCAGTCTCTCACCATAGATGGCCAACAATAGCCCATCCTTTTGATCTTAGGACTGATGCACCATAAAGTCCTTCATGCACTTCAACCATCACTTTGCTAGCTTCATCTGTATTTAGGTATCATAACCACATTTATTCAAAGGATCTATGATATAGAGTATTGTTGACGAAAGCATGGTAACATTCTCTCTCGATTTGCCGTGATTTATTATTTTAATTTATCTTCTTTAATGTCGATGAAGGGTTGCCTCCAATCATGTGGCTCTTCTACAATAAAGTCTTCACACTACTTTTAAATTCTTAGCTCTTCTTGGTATAACTTCTTATTGATTTTGGAGAGTATGAGGAGTAACCTGAGTCATATCCTGCTGGGTCAAATTTGATAACCCCTCTACTAACGGGGACTGATACTTTATTGGCTTTAGAACACGTCAAGTAAATATGTCGATCATGATATAATCACCATTCATACTTGCCATCCCATTAGCTAATTTTACTAAGCAATCGACATTGTTATTCTTGGATCAAGAGGCTCGAGTTAGTGTGATATTTGGTATTTGCTTCATAAGCTTGAGAACTCTCTTATGATAGAAAGCTAACTCAAGCTAGTTGATTTTATAGATGTCAAGTACTTGATTTATAATGTTTAGAATCAACCAAAAATATGCAAGTTTTGAATGCCTATGAAAATAGCTTCTTCAAGACCCTTAATGCTTCATATTCACTTTATTAGTTTTTGGCTCGATCAATCCATATGATCATCTCATTATCCCTCCTTTTGGTGTTGTGAAAATGATGTCGATTCCTACTCTTGCCCTTGGAAAATTTAGAGGTTTGACTTATTTGATCGATGAGGCTCCATCAAAGTACATTTCTCAATTTTGCAATTTTTCTTTTTCATGGATGAGCATAATTTGCTCATCAGGAAAATCATCGTTAAGGGAAGAGTCTGTAGGAATGGGATGTGCAGCTAGAAAATATGCTAAGACTTGTCCCTTTACTGCTCTCTGTTAAATGTACGTGATATCAAATTGCAAAAGTAGTAATGCCTATCTTGCCAAATGACCTGTCAACACTGTATTGTCATTAAGTACTTCAGCGGATCGATCCTTGAGATGAGAGTAATCTTGTGAGATTACATATAATAGAGCTTTTGGTGCAAAGATCAATGCCAAGCGGTGCTATCGAGAGTATCTCATTTCTACTCTATTAATCTTGATATAATAAAGAGCATTCTCTTTGCTTTCTTCATTTGTTGAACCAATAATGCTCCAATTTCTTTGTGTATTGAATAAGGGGCTTCCTAGGCCAAGTTGGTAGATTTAACATATAACTTTTAATGCTATTGAAGACTTCTTGACACTCCTTGTCCCATTTGAATGGAATTTCCTTCTTCATCAACCTTGCAAATGGTTGACAGCATCCTGATAGGTTTGATATAAATCGAGGATGAGCAGCTATCCTTATAAAAAAAAATAAAGCTCAAACTCAGCATCTCCACAATTGCCTTGATTTTAGTGGGATCAATTTTAATTCCTCTATGATGTACAATGTACCCAAGGAATTTTTTGGAGGATACCCCGAATGCAGATTTTGGAGGATTCATCTTGAGATCATATTTCCTGAATCTTTCTAATTCAATTCTCAAGTCTTCAAATTGGTTTTCATGATTTAAGCTTTTTAGCACCAAATCTTCAACATAACATTTCACCTACTGATGAATCAACTCATCAAAAATACTTGTCATGGCTCTTTGGTATGTAGCACCAGCATTTTTCAAGCCAAAAGGCATGAATGTGTAGCAATAGAACCAATTATCTAAATGATGTGATTCTCATCTTTTAGTGTCTTGATTTGATTATATCCGATGTTACATCCATGAATGAGAACATGTGGTTGGAAGTGTTGTCCACTAGTAGTTCTGATATTGGAAGCGGAAAGTCATCTTTTGGGCATGCCATATTTAGGTCTCGAAAGTCAATGCAGAAATGGATTTGGCCATTCTTCTTCCTAATTGGGACAATGTTAGCTATCCAATATGCATACTTCTCCTCCCGGATGAAACCTACTTCGATCAGCTTCATAGTTTGTACAATTACCTATTCTTCAATCTCTAATCTCATTCACCTAGGAGCTTTCTTAATAGGTGTTGCATATGGTTTAATAGTGAGTTTATGAACTGCTACATCAGGGGATAAGCCTGGCATTTCAGAATATGTCTAGGCAAAGCAATCCCTGAATTCATAAAGTAGCATTTTTAGCTCTTCAACTTTTTCATTGGGTAGGAGGGCACTAATGAAAGTTGGATGGGGATCCTCCTCAGCTTTTAGGTTGATTTCTTTGAGTTCATCCATGATAACTGTTTGTTCCACTTCTTGAGTTCTTGAGTGCGACTTCTACTTCTTCATCATTTCCTAGAAGAATTTCATGGAAATCCTCTTCTTCGTCACTATTAGTTTTGACCTCAGCTTCTATTATATTATAATAAGCTTTATTTTAATGAGATTTGTGGATGAAACCAAGGATTTTAGTGATAAACTTATCACTTTTTCATGATGCTTAGGAATTTCTTTCGCTCTACATCTTAAAGCTCTGAGTTCTATGTTTAGTAGTTTCAATATGAATTCCATGCTTATGCATCATTCTTCACAATCTTTGTGGATAATATATCAGTATTCTTGTTGGCACTATCTCAACATAATTTTCATGTTAAGCAAGCTGATCAAATTTTTGAGGTGGAGACTATTCAGGTTTGTAGAATAGAGTTCCTGTTCTGCCACTCTCATTCAACGGAGGCACATAGAATGCTATCAATTCTTCAATATTATAAACCTCCAGCGGAGTGATTTCTTTAAAATATTGCTGAGGGATGGGTATAATTTTGAGTGAATCATCTAACTCTGCTAAGTGAGCTATCCTCCTTGATGCAACCATCTGAACTCTATTTCCATAGGTAGATTCAAAACTATAGTCTGAATCAAAATCACTTATTTCATACTTTACCTTTCTTGAAAGCTTATAATTTCCCTTAGGTTTGACAGGAATATCTTCTCCTTCTTCAGTGTCACTTCCTAAAAGAGGAACTGATCTTCTTGACTTAGGTGTAAAAGTGCTTAAGAGAGAGTTGGCATTACCTTCTTTCTTCCTCTTTACTTCTGCTTTTTCACTTTGTGAAATTGCTTTAGAGTTCCTGAAGTGGATGCTACCACTTCAAGTGGCTCTTTTGGCTTAGGCTCTTTAAGGATTAAGTACTTTGCATCTTCATAAATCTTTGCTTCATTGACAAAAAATGATTGTAAGTTACCGAGAATTCTGAATTCTTCTTCATCTTTCAGATACTTCATACATTGATGCATAGTTGATGGGACCATCTCATACTCATGCTACGGTGACTGAGAAATCTAAATAATGTATCGGACATATGAAACTTGGCTTACGTATAAATCCATGAACTTGAGCGGGAGAATAAAAGAACTTAGAGTTTTCTACCCTTTTTCATTGAAACCATGAACCATCAACTTATCTCTCCCAAGATGTTGGATATCAAGTGATAATCCTCTTAATACCTTTAGACTCATAAGATTGATAGAAGAACATGGATCAATCAATATTCGGTTGATCAAGATGCCATCACTCTCTGATATAGACGGTCATCTTTATTCCAGATAAGATCTTCTTTAGAAAATGTGATTACTAGGAGATCTTGAGTTTGCAATGCTTCAGTCATGCATTTTTCAACGAAGTAGGCTTCATAACTTTCTTAGAGAACTTTTGTCATCAAGAGAGCCTCATACACACTGAATTGAGCAGGGATCTTTCTCAGATGTGATAGAATATTATAATATATCTTTTTGCTTGATTTAGGCTTCATTCTAGGATTTTTTTGGGAATGATATCTTCGTTTACTTCAATTTATTTACCTTTATCTTTATTTACATTTCTCTTCTTTGATGAAGGTGGTAGGACGTTATCATTTCTCAACTGAACTTGAATCACCTTATCTTACTCAGATTCTTCTAAAGAGGTAGTTTCTTCAAATTCCTTTCTTATTCTGTAAGTTTGGCCAAATGGGTTAGACTCATTTTTCAACTTCATACGTTTCTTGCGTGATGATATCGATGAGTCTAACTCTTCTCCGTTAGGAAACATAGATCTTCGTCTGAACTATTATCGTCTTATTGAGTCATTAAATAAAATTTAGATGTTAACTCCTCAGGCTCTTCTTGCTTTCCTGATAAGAATTTTGATAGGTTGGTTGAGTCTGTCAGACTACCCTTGTCATTTTGGAGTAACTGATGCTGAAGAACATCTAATATCACATAGATGATCCGACATATCTCTACTAGATAAGATTCACCATTATCTTCTTCATCTGATTCAATAATGCGAAGTTTAGGCATAAAGTCGACAAGCCAAAATGGTTGTCTTACTGGATGGTGATGCTCTTCTAAATTGTTAATGATCTTTCAAGTTATAGTTCTCTTCTTGATCTTCTTTTTTTCTTAACTTCTTTGATTTATGAGGCCTACATTTAGTAGGTCCTTATGTGGAAGCGCCTTATCAAAATGTCAGCCCAAATACTTGGTTTAGGCATCTCTCTTAAGTCCAATAAAGGTTCAAGTGGTGATTTCCACTTAACACTAGGGATGCCTTAAGCATTTTCACGGTCTTTTTTGGAGACTACTTTTCATTCTTATGATTTCTCCTTCTTTTTGTCTTTGATGGATGATCGAAAGAGAACGTAATTATCCTTGTAGACTCTCTTCTCAGGTTAACTAGAACACTATCGGATAATGTAAATTCACCTCATTAATACTTCCTTTCTAGCCAATCCTTGAAGACATAATAATCTTCGATAGGGTGACTAATCATCTAATGATAGGATTTTGGATTGACTTGATTACTTGAGCCTTTTAATTTAGTAATTGTAAACCAACTTTGACTACTTGCTGAAATAATTTAGCCACATTGTCCCTTCTAAAAGAATAATCTATGTTCATCTTTTCCTTAAGAGACGGTCGTATTCGCTCATCATCTCTTGTTGCTTGTTTTGGATGCTCCCCACCACTTGAAAAAGTCTGAGGTTTATCATTACCTCCTAATACCAAATTTGGCCATGGATTAGAATAGACAGACTTCTTTCCCTTATCATCATTGTACATTGGCTGTTTTCCTTTATCAACATTATATATCACCCACTTTCCACCATTTGAGCTATAGGAAGCTGGATGAATTTCATTTCTTCTTGAGTCTAAAGGTTTTTTTCTCTTCATTTTATCTACATAGACTTCAAACTTAGGGCGATTCAGCTTTTCCAATTTAGCCACCCTATCGAGCAAGTCCTGGAATGTTGCAATTGATATGATACATAAAAATGGTGTCATCTTATCATCCATATTTCCCATTAGCAGTTGGATCGCATGTTCTTCTTCCAACTGTTGCTCGCAGTTCATACTTAGGTTACGCCAATGACTTATAAATTTTGTCATTGACTTATTTTTTTCTCCTTTTTAGTAAGGGAAGGCCAGCGATTGTGATTTTCTTAGTTGCATTGAAGAACCTCTTCATGAATATAGCTTCTAATTTAGCAAAGGTTTTAACCGAATCATTTGACAATTCTGCATACCACTCGAAAGCAGCTGAAGTTAGGCTACAGACGAACTGACGAAAAGCAATGTGTCATTCCCTCCTGTGTTCCCACAAGCAGCTTTAAATTGGGCTAGATGTTGCTTTGGGTTACCAAGCCCACTAAAAGTATTAAATTTTAGCACTGAGTAAGCTTTTAGATATGACACTTGATCATATTCAGCTGGGTAAGGGCGACCCTTACTCACCAATTTTTCAGTCTGCTTTGAAGCTATAATTGTCTTTATCTTTTCATTTAATTATTATTTCTAAGCGGCGACTATTACTTGGTGTGCTAGATTTTGAATTATCGGCTGGAGAGGTGTTTGGCTAACTTCATTCCTCACTTCAGGTGTAGCATGTACTGTAGGAGCTTGAGGTACAAGAGCGACTGGTGGTATATATCTTGTATTAGCTATGATAAGCGAAAAAGGTGCTGATTGATGTGATATTCTTCGCAATATCTCCATCATGATATTCATTTGTACCATCATATCATTCATCTTGGTGCCCAGTTGTGCAATCTCCTTATCTTTGACCTCCATTTAACGCTGCATTTCTCAATCTGAAATTTCTCCCTTTTTTTTCAAATCCGAATTTCCTACTTCATTTCGCCACAATCTCCTTGAATCGAGAAGAACGTCATGGCTTCTTCTCTTCGGTTTTCATCATCGCCTAGCATTATCCTTCCAATTTTCGCCACGTCAAAAGAAGAATATCGTCATGTGGTTCTTCTCTTGGTTTTTGTCTCTCATTCTGTCCCCTTTTACCTTTTCTAAGCAACAGAGGAACACATCATTAGGGTTCCCCTTTTGGTTTCCGCATACACAATTTTTTGTTCGATCACGCATAAAAATGAGTTAGAACATGTGAGATCAATGTGTGAATGTGGATATATACATGCTTGTGTTTCTTTGCAAGTTTGAAGGCCTCGTCGTGCTCATGAAGGCACGACGAGACAAAAAATTGGCTGTGGTGTCATAAGACATCGCTCGCTACACTCATTAGGGTGTACCGAGCAAGCCAGCATCCGTTAGATGTCGCTTCCCCTAGCCGAAATGCTACTGAAATTTTGAATAAATTCTAGACTTAGAAAAAAAATGAAATTAATACATATGTATTGTATTTCTCATTTTGTAGGTTTCATGACCCATGCCCATTAGAGGATTGGGTGTGAAGGATTGTGGTCAGAAATCTCATCATTAGAGCGTCAGTAAAATACTGATGCATTGAGGATGATCACTTAAAATTTCATTAATTTATTTTTTTTAGGACTTAAACTCAAAACTAATCGAATGTCCAATTAATTATGAAACCTAAAGAACTAAAACAAAATGAATCTAAATCAAATTTTTTTAAGCTTAAAATTGAATTCAAAAAAGCGTCGACGAGATCATTTATCAAGGATGAACTAAGTAAGCTGAGTGAATTAACTCATACTTCAACATTGCATGAATCGTCTCGAGTCCCTTAAGAAGTTGAGATAGTAGAATCTGGGGAAAAAGAGGAAAAGGAATCCATTAATTGAGCTTGAAAGAAGATCAATCATGAATGGCTTTGAAAATCGGCTTTAATTTCTCGAAAAGTAAAATTTATAGAATTTTTAAATGAGGTAATCAAACCAAGTTGGGTGATCACTTCACATGTTGACATGGATGCATTGTTGGAGAAATCCATTATTTACCTCGGATAAGATGAAAAATCCTTAAATGGTGGTAGCTTCGAGAGCATGCAAAGTTATTATGTAACACATGTTGACATTAGTGAAAAAATTGTTGAAGAGCAAATGGATGGATTGAAGATGTGAGTATTTCGATAGGTTGGGGACAACATTGGAGGAAGATTAAGAAAAAGAAGGATTCCATGCAAAAGAATTTTGAAGAGAAAAATTCATTAGGGACAAACTTTCTATGGCGGTGAAAGGGAAGGATTGGTGCAAGAACGTGAAGTAATTAAACTCACTTTGGTGAGAAAAAATTCAGATTGGGAAGGCGGAAGAGTTACAACCGAGTCGAAAGTCTGAATCACTGAACAAATTAAAATCATTTGGCTTACCCATAACGGGTTCTAATGTTGGAGGTCGATATTACTTGACGATGGAAAGAGCAAATTGAACATTTGTTGAGCGAAAGCAATGAAAACACGAAGAAATTAGTTGATTTTGTCAATGATATTATCCATATCGATAAAATCGACATGAATATCGATATCGGAGAAATATTAGAAGTCCAAGGGAGAGAAGAAGGCCAAAGGCTAAAAGACTTCTAACATTCCTAGCCATTATAACAAATATCGGAAAAATATTTACAATAAGCAGAGAATAAATAAATAAGTAAATAACAAAAAAATATAATAAAGATATCAGCTTTTACAACAGAGGATCTCAGTTACATGCTCTACACAAGCCAATAAACAGATAAAGATGACAAGAAACCCATGATTACAAAGGCAAAAATCAAGAAGTATAGATAACTTGCCTGACATATAGCGAAGACGATAGCGGGAAATCAAGAAACCCAACTGAATACACGACAGAGGAAAGACTATAACAGAAAATAACAGAAATTAGCTACTAGGGACATAGCGGAACATTCTAGAAGCAAACCAATATATAAATAGAGATGAGGAAATCAAACAAGGGTTGAATTATCTCAAGAACTCCTCCTGTTTCAAGCTTCTTCTTCTTCTCCCTCACGTCTCGAGCTTCCTCCTTCCTCTCAAAGCATTTCCCACTGGAAGTCAGGAAACCTCCATCGAAGGAGAAGTCGGTAATCTCCCATCGCTTTTTCCGAGCTCTCTCTGCGTCTCACATTCGAATGAAGTGACGGCGGATGACGGCTTCGAATAGCTTCCATAAACTTCATCAAATGGTCGACATCAGATCCATTGACGCTCTTGATCACGATCAGACGGCCAACTTCCATCAGCTCCATCATCGCACGCGAGAACGACGGTAATCCACTCACCATTAAAGCATCTAGCATCGATCAAAACACATCCAAAGTTTAGTATCAAATAAGAAAATCGGCGGCTCAAGATTGAGGCAAGAGACTCGATCGAGGACTCGGATCAATGTAGTTAAAAGCCATCCAATGTCAGATCTCATCCGTCGACTCGGTTAGCAACTCAATCAGACGGGTTCCAAGCACAGGCGAGTCAACTCGCGCATTAAGCTAAACCAAGCGGTCAGACCCAAACCAGGGAAAATGAACTTAAACAGATCCAGAATTCAACAAAACAGAATTATTTTCCCAATCCTCACGGTCTCAGATCTAATTCAGAAAATAGATCTTATCATTTGGTGCTCTCGTTGATTTCCACAACTCAAATAATGGCAGATGGCATAAGACACACAGCAAAAACTATTGATGAATGTGTAAACAGGCTAAACAAAAATGATGAGCAAATGCAATCCATTACTATGATACTAAATGAAGTATCCAGAAGACTCTCAGCAATTGAAGAAAAATTGGAAAGTACTCTGCAAGAACAACAACAATCATAGGTATGTACCCATCCTCACTCTGAAATTTCCTTTCCTCCTAGACAACAAACTCAACACAACAATAGACCTGTGAAAGTTGATATGCCAAGATTCAATGGAGAGAACCCTAGAGGTTGGGTTTGTTTAAGAAAAAAAAAAAAAAAAAAAAAAAAGTATCGCAATTACACTCATGGATATAATTTAAAGAGCAAGTTATTGATTTGGCCCTCCTTGTATAGAGATTTAAGGGGTGAACTTGTAAAATTACAATGAAATCTACAGCGATTTTATAACGAATTTGAGGAATTAGCAAACCCGGATATCGTATTCCACGAATTCTTATAGAGTTGTTTTGAATCTGGTTTAAGATATAAAAGGGAAGTAAGAGCATTGCGACAGCTCACTACAAAAGCCTTGTTAGCTAAATTGATGGAGGATATAGGCGAAGATATAACAATGAAAAAATTACAGAACACACCAAGCTCAACAGAGTAAACAAAATCAAAACTATCAACCACCTTTGCCATCACCTCCGAGAATTCCAGATTCAATCAAAACAATGGAATGCATAATAGACAAAACAACCCCATCCGACCGACATAAATAGATGAAAGAAGAAAAAGGGATTATGCTTTAATTGTGATGATAAGTATCACGAGGACACATTTGCAAATCAAAACTATTCAATCTAATAGTGATCAATAAGGATCAAGAACGTATGTCCAAGAGACTCAACACGAATTGCAAGAGCTAGAAGAATTCCACAATCGGTCTCAATGCATTTACAGTCGGTCACCCTAGAACATTAAGATTACAAGGAGTAATTGGCAACAAAAGGTACAGATACTTATTGATGGTGGCTCGACCCACAATTTTATCCGTAAACTAGCCAAGTTCATAGACCATACGGTAACTCACCTGGGTGTTTAAAGTGTTGGTAGGAAATGGAGAAACATTAAAGTGTTAGAATATGCTCAAATATTCCTATACAAAACAAGGATACACTTTCACTTTCATTGCTATCTTCTTCCTATGCGAGGAGATGTAGTGTTAGAATTCATGGCTAGAACAATTAGGTGAGTGTACATATAAAAAAACTCACCATGAAATTCTATCACAATGACAAGTTAGTGCAACTACAAGGAGATACATCATCCAAAGTGGATAGCATTATATTCCACCAGTTTACTAAATTACAAAACAAAAAGAAATAGTTTCATACTTACAAATCGAAAATACGAGGAAGCAGAACACACCACAATGAAGTTCAAAATTACACGAAGGTATACAACAAGTATAATACAATAGAATTATTTGAGATCCCAACAAGTTTACCTCCCAACGGAAAATAGACCATATAAAATAAATTTGCGGTAGGGAGCTCAACCTATCAAAGTAAAAAATTATGGATATCCCTATTTTGAGACGAAATAAAAAAAGGCGATTAAAATGTTAGAATCAGGAATCATAAGAGAAAGTACCAGCCCGTTTTCATCTCCAGCTTTGTTAATCAAGAAAAAAGATGGCACTTGGCATTTTTGTGTGGATTATAGGGCTTTGAACAAAGTCACTATACCTGATAGGTTTCCCATTCCAACTCCTGAAGAGCTGATGGATGAGTTACATGGGGCTACTGTATTTTCCAAATTGGATTTAAGATCTGGTTATCACCAAATCGAATGGGAAGCCATCTATAAACGACTTTCGAACTCATGAAGGTCACTATGAATTCTTAGCAATGCCATTTGGATTAACCAATGCTCCTCAACATTTCAAGCACTAATGAATTCAAGATTAAACCATTTTAAGGAAGTTTGCCTAGTTTTTTTGATGACATACTCTATATTGAACATTGGCCACCAAGGTCATCTACAAGCTATTTTAGAACAAAAACAACATACACTATATGTCAAACCTTCCAAATGCTATTTCATCCAAGATAGAATAGAGTACTTGGGTCATATACTATCACAAGGGATAGAAGTGGATCCCTCAAAATCAAAGTAGTACAAGCATGACCTATGCCAAAAACAGTAAAATAATTAAGAGGATTCTTGGGCTTAACAGGATACTATAGAAAGTTTGTAAAAAATAATGCAGAATGGCATCTCCTTAACATCATGCTTGCTAAACAACAATTCCAATGGAGAAGAATCCATAGCGACATTCAAACAAGCGAAAGAAAAATGATCTCATTGGTATTAGCCTTCCCAAATTTTACTATACCCTTCATTTTAGAACAGATGCCTCGGATGACAATAAAGATAGCTCAAAACAATCACCCTCTTTTCTTATTTCAGCAAAAGTTATCTCCCACAATGCGAGAAAACATCAACATATGCCGAGAACTTTATGCTATAATCTTAGTGGCCAAATGGAGACAATACTTGGGAAACAAGTTTACAATCGAGCAGATCAAAGAGCATTAGAGAATTAATGCAACAAACCATTCAAACACAAGAGATTTCTAATTAAGCTCTTGGGATTATACTATTGAGTATAAACCGGGGACATCAAACAAGATGCTGCCCTATCAGAGCTCTGAGTCAATGCTAAGCATCGAAGTTTATACACTTATATGCTTATACTCAACACTTTACAAATTTGCTTCAACAAATTAAAGAGGAAACAAGCACCAATAAGGAACTCCAACAGATACAGCAACAGATAGCAAACAATCCAATGAATTTTCCCAAGCATAAAATTACTAATGGATTGCTATACTACAAAGACAGGATTGTACTAGCCAAAGATTCAGCTATCAAAAATACTATTATCAGAGAATTACATTCTACACCAGTGGGAGGGCATGGAGGCATCCAAAAGACTTTGAACAGAATTATCCAACAATTCTACTGGAAATAGATGAAAAAGGATATAAAACATTTTGTAGCAACTTGCCCTACCTGTCAACAAGTCAAGTATGATACTCAAAGGCCAGCAGGATTACTACAACCAACCTTACAAGCCATATGGGAAGAAGTATCCATGGACTTCATTACGGGTTTACCCAGATCTCATAATAAAACAACCATACTAGTAGTGGTGGATAGATTCCAAATATGCTCATTTTTCAGCCCTACCTAATAATTTTTCTGCTGTCTATATAGCTCAGATCTTTGTCACAGACATTATTAAACTCCATGGTATTCCACAAGGAATAGTATCAGACAGAGATCCAGTGTTTATGAGCAGTTTTTGGCAAGAATTATTCAGATCAAGTGGGACTACTTTAAAACACAGTGATACCACCCCAGAACGGATGGACAAAGCAGGTAACCAGATCCTAGAACAATACTTGAGAAGTTTTGTGTTGGAAAAACCTAAAGTATAGTTACAATTCCTACCCTGGGCAGAATTCTCATATAATACTTCAACAACACATCAACAAAGATGACCCCTTTTCAAATTATATATGGCAGACTTCCCCCTAATGTACTACCTCACAATGAAATTCCATCATCCAACACAGAAGTGGAAAGCATGTTACAACAGAGAGACCAGATGCTTCAACAATTGAAAACCAATCTACAACAAGCTCAAAACAGAATGAAACAAATGGCTGATAAACATAGAAGAGAGCTTCAATTACAAGTCAATGACTTGGTATTGGTCAAGATACAACCTTATAGGCATTTGGTGTGAAATCAATACACCAAATTACAAAGGAGATATTATGGGCCTTTTAATGTCTACTGAGAAAATAGGAAATGTAGCCTATAAAATTGAACTACCTATATCGCAAGAATACATAATGTATTCCATATCTCAATTAAAACCATACAAACACGATTCTAACCTACACCCGGACAATTATCAACACAATTCGGGAAGGACAAATGCTTATCAAACCAATCAAAGTTCTAGACCACAACTATACTAAAGGGGATCAGTGATCAAAGAATTACTAATACAATGGGAAGGATTGTTAGCAACGATAACTCATGGATACAGAGAAAAGCAGAATCCTTTCCATTTGACCGAGGACAAGGTCAAGGTGGGGAGGGAATGATATGAATATTAGTATCCAGAGAAATATTAGAAGTCCAAGGGAGAGAAGGCCAAAGCGGCTAAAAGACTTCTAACATTCCCAAGCCATTATAACAAATATCCGTAAAAAGATTTACAATAAGCAGAATAAATAAATAAGAAAATAACAAAAAAATATAATAAAGACATCGCTTTTGAGGATCTCCAGATTACATGCTTACAAACAATAAGCAGGATAAGATGACAAGAAACCCAAGAGTGATTACAAAGGTAAAATCAAGAAGTATAATAGAATAAGCTGACATATAGAGACGATGGCGAAATCTAGAAACCCATGAATACAGCAGGCAAGACTATATGAAAATATGTAAATTAGCTACCAGAGACATAGCAGAGGAACATTCTAGAAGAGCAAACCAAATACTATAAATAGAGATGAGGAAATCAAACAAGGGTTGAAGAATTATCTCAAGAACTCCTCCTCTGTTTCTAGCTTCTTCTTCTTCTTCTCCCTCTGTCTCGAGCTTCCTCCTTCCTCTCCAGAGCATTTCCCACGGTGGAAGTCGCCGGAAACCTCCATCTGAAAGGAGAAGTGCCGGTAATCTCCCTCGGCATCGCCCTTTTCCCGAGCTCCTCTCGTCTCACATTCGAATGAAGGCGGCGGCCGATCGAAATGAGCGTTCCCATTCATAGCTTAGCTTCTCCGCATAAGCTTCATCAAACGGTCGGCATCAGATCCATCGACGCACTTGATCACGATCAGACGGCCAACTTCCATCGCTCCCCTCATCACCGCGAAACGGTTAACCATTTCTTGCATCCAAAGGTTAGTATCAAATAAGAAAATCTGATGGCTCAAGATTGAGGCAAAAGAGACTCATCCGAGGACTCGATCCAACTATAGTTAAAGACGCCATCCAGTCAGATCTCATCCGTCAATTCGGTTAGCAACTCAACTCGACGGGTTCCAAGCACGGCGAGTCAACTCATGCATTAAGCTTCGCTCCAGCCAAACCGGAAACGAGCGAACTTAACAGTCCAATTCAAGAGCAATTATTTTCCCAATCCTCACGGTCTCAGATCTAATTCAGAAAATAGATCTTATCAAAATCTTTGAAGCTCCTATAGAAAAGGTTGACTGGATTTCTGGGCGGATCACTGAAACAGAAAATGCTAATGCTTATTTAGAACAGGAGCTAGAGAGAGAGAGTAAAAGTTGGCACTGCTTTGAATACTAACATGTTAGCTGAAGCTCTTGAGACTATGAAGGCACTAAAGATGGAGTTGCAGAACATAGAAAAGCATATATATGTTATTATGACGAGAAGAATAGCATCGAAGTCAGCAATACTAAAGCTGAAGAAGAACTAGAAAACGCAAAAGAGGAAAGCTTCATGCAGGCAAACAAGTTAATTGATGACTTTGCAACCATAAAATCTCTGGAAGATACATTGTCGTTGGCAGAAGGTAAAGTTTCTGCAATTAATTCAGAAAAGAATAAAATAGTATCCAAAAGCAATCTTGAGATTAGTACAATAAATGCTAAATTAGCTGAATGCATGGAGGAGCTTGCCAAAACTTGAGGTAACTCAGAAAACCAGTCATCTGAGATTCTTTCAGAACTCAAAAAGCTCCAGATATTTATGAAGAATGAAGGACCATTTCCCTTAATGATTGAACCGTTCCGTAATAAGGCGGAGGGTTTAAAACATATGTGGATGCTAGTTAATGACATTCATGATAATTTTGTGGCTAAAGGTCTGTATATTCAACCCGAAATGAAGTGAATCCCTGCTTTTACGAATCTTTCTTCTCTCCCAAGCTTTGAGGACTTCATTAATAACGAAACTTTCCATACTGAGAGTATAGTAGAAGATGCTGATGCTGCGACTTCTTGCAAGAAGATTGTCGAAAAGTTATGTGAAGAGACTAGACTTCTGAATGGTAGGTTCACAGGTCTTTCTAAGTACATTGATGATCACATAACATTTACTTTCTAAGCTTTACAAGGATCAAAGGATGAGTTTATTCATGCTCTTCGCCTCAGTGAATCCTTGAAGCTCAATATAGAAAAATTGGAAGCTCGTAATCAAGTTCAAGAGTTTGAGATTTCTTCACTTAAGACAGAAGCCTCGAGGCTTCCATCTGCATGCAGTGATGCTACCAAGGAACTCCAGGTCAAAGTATCTAATTTATTATGTTTTGATTCAGAACTGGAAGATGTCCACTCTGACCTTGTCATAAGATCACCGGCTTTTGAAAGCAAGGTAGAAAGAGAGGATGCTAGTGAGTTTGCTCAAGCAGCTAATAATTTGTTACTCACTTGCAGAAGAGTAATAACACAATCTCAGAATTTAGTGAAAATCAATAAAGACGTCAATTTCCTTACAAACTCTGAAGCAAAAACTGAATCATACTGAAAGGAGTGCTAAAACTACTGTAGACGAGTGGAATCTAATTCAGGAAAGAGTTTTAAAGTTGAAAGAGGACATGGATGCACTTCAAAATGTCTGCAATGACATGAAAGTTAAACTGAATGATTACCAATCTAAAGATGATTTGATTAAACACAAGGAAGATGAGCTAAAACGACTAGAGCATGCTCTAACTGTAGAAGACAGAGGTGCTGGAGACGAGATGATCTCGAAAGGTCAGGTAGAAGTTCTCTTTGACAAAATAAATAAACTGATTATTCTGGCAGGCTCTTTCTGTCGGTCTGAATCACAGAACCAAGAAATATATTCCTCGAGTCCTATCGACAAGCTTTTTTTAATGTTGTCGATAAATTTTCAGAGTTCCAGCAAGGGATCTATTCATTGACTTGTGAAAATGAAGATCCGCAGCTGGCTCTTGCAAACTGAGTTTATGAAATCAAAAATCTGAAGAATGCTTCTGAAACTACCAGTGTTGACCATCATGATCTAGAGCTGAAGAAAAGGGAGCTAAGTGAGGTGACAGCCATCTTAGAAAAGATTATGCAACAATTTACAGGGAACTATTCTTTTGAAAATCTGAAACCTATTACCGCATTGGGGCTAATACGAGTTTTGGAAAGGCAGATGATAGCCTTAAGTGTGGATCTTGAAAACACCAAATCTGAAGTTCATGAGCTTGGAGGCAAGTTGCAAGCAAAGGATATGATAGCCAATGAATTATCGGCAAAGGTTAAGTATCTTGACGATTCACATGCTAGGATCCAACAACCAGATGTTAAAGAAAGGACTTTATTTGAATCTTTAGTACTAGTGATGAGATAAAATATTACTAAAATTGAAGAGATATATTGAAATATATGTAAGAGCCTGAACAAGAGAATGAGTGTTTACACATATTTTAAAGTAATTATATGCCTTATCCAAGTACTTCAAAGCTTGTAAGAGCTTTCAAATAAATGAATTGGATGCTTGTATGCATTACAAGATATCTTTATATTTAATAATACACTACAGGATTCACAATTTGACAAGAACAAAGACGTTAGCAGATTCTCAAATACACCCGACGCCTACATTGAGTGTTTAAATTCAATTGTCAAGGATGGTGGGCTATCCGCTTTAGTCTTGATTAGCGTTAACAAAACCAAAAAATTCTATTATAAAATTTCAAATCAGAAATATATAGAAATTGAAGTCATTAGATCTAATCCTCTATTAGCAAATTACATGTGATCTAAAGCTCTTAAACATATTCAAATTAATCAATTTTTCAAATCAAATTAACTTAAACCAAATATCAATCTAAAAACTGTTTAAAGAAAACTCAATCTCTAAAAACTCAAAACTCAATCTATCCACCTTTCGTAATTGTTTGTCGGGGGTAATAAATTAAGAAAACTTTAGCTCACAAAGAAGTCAATATCAAATCAAATATTCTAAATGTTCACTCTCAATCATAGGATGTGACTCAGATCATGGCTGCCAAGAGGCTCCACAGACAAGAATACACCAAAGTCTATGATCTAGTTTATCCGCTCTATTATATTACGATCAATGATCAGAAGACGATGCTCCCAATGGCTCGCCTTTGAGTTGTGAATTATAGATACTTGATAGACAACAAACTTTATCCGCTAAAGTAGACTTAAGTCTATCTCCTGACAAACACCTCCCAAACATAAAGGATTTCTACGACGAATTTATATGTTGTTGAAAAGGTCCTTCTAGGTTGGATCGACTACCTCCTCTGACTAAGTAGACTAAGGATCACAACGGCCCGGGATGACAGAACCATGGGATCTAGTTCAGGCACGTCATTATTCCCCCAATCATCCAGATTAAGCTGAAATGATGAATTTCATAAATTCTAAATTTTAAACTCCGCATGCTGCTACTATATGCTACGCATTGAGCGATCTAACGACTAGCCTTAATCGAAAGTTTTCTCTCACTTATTTAGAGAGGTAATTAACTATAGGGGCTTGCGCCTATAAAAAACCTGCACCAGATCTAAAGTCCTCACCAAATGAGGATGAAATCTCTAGGTATATTTTAAACCAGATCTAAAGTCCAGATATTAACTAGCATCCGCATATGTTTTAAACCCTCCGCCTTATTACGGAACTGTTCAATCATTAAGGGAAATGGTCCTTCATTCATCATAAATATCTAGAGCTTTTTGAGTTCTGAAAGAATCTCAGATGACCTGGTTTTCTGAGTTACCTCAAGTTTTGGCAAGCTCCTACATGCATTCAGCTAATTTAGCATTTATTGCACTAATCTCAAGATTGCTCTTGGATACTATTTTATTCTTTTTTGAATTAATTGCAGAAACATTACCTCCTGCCGACGACAATGTATCTTCCAGAGATTTTATGGTTGCAAAGTCATCAGTTAACTTGTTTGCCTGCATGAAGCTTTCCTCTTTTGCTTTTTCTAGTTCTTCTTCAGCTTTAGTTTGACTGACTTGGATTCTATTCTTCTCGTCATTAATAACATATATATGCTTTTCTTTGTTCTGCAACTCCATCTCTAGTGCCTTCATAGTCTCAAGAGCTTCAGCTAACATGTTAGTATTCAAAGCAGTGCCAACTTTTACTCTCTCTAGCTCCTATTCTAAATAACCATTAGCATTTTCTATTTCGGTGATCTGCCCAGAAATCTAGTCAACCTTTTCTATAGGATCTTCAAAGATTTTATCAGTATGGACAACAATATCATTGATAAAATCAACTAATTTCTTCAGGCTTTCATTGTTTTCGTTCAACAAATGCTCAATTTGCTCTTTTCATCTTTCAAGGAAGTATCGACCTCCAACTTTAGAACTCGTTCTGGGTAAAAAGATTCTCAATTTGTTCACTGCATTCACAGACTTTCGACTCCTGAAGCTGTAACTCTTCCTTTAGCTTCCCAATTTCAGAATTTTTTCTCAGCCAAAGTGAGTTTAAATACTTCACGTTCTTGCACCAATCCCTTCCCTTTCTTCACCGCCATAGAAAGTTTGTCCCTAATCAGTGAATTTTTCTCTTCAAGGCGCTCTAGTTCTTTTTGCATGGAATCCTTCTCATTTCTCAAAGCATAAACTTCCTCCAATGTTGTCCCCAACCTATCAGAAAGACTCGTCATCTTCAATCCATCCATTTGCAGCTCTTCAACAATTTTTTCAACTAATGTCAGTTCAACATGTGTCACATGTAATAACTTTTGCATGCTCTCGAGCTTCTTACCACCATTTAAGGATATTTTCGTCTTATCCCTGAGGTAAATAATGGATTTCTCCAACCATGCATCCATGTCAAAAGGAAGCTGATCACCCAACTTGGTTTTAGTTACCTCTTTTAAAAAATTCTATAAATTTTGCCTTTTTAGAGGAAATTAAAGCCAGATTTTCTGCAAGCCATTCATGATTGATCTTCAAATCTTCAAGCTCAATTAATATAGATTCCTTTTCCTCTTTTTCCTTCAACAGAGAATCTGCTATACTGTCAACTTCTTTAAGTGCGTCAGACACTTCTGATTCATGCAATGTTGAAGTATGAGTTAATTCACTCTGCAGTTTACTTAGTTCATCCTTAGACTAAGTAAATGATCTCACAAGCTGATGATTTTCGAATTCAATTTTAAGCTTAAAAAAATTTGATTTAGATTCATTTTGTTTTAGGACTTTAGGTTTCATAATTAATTGGACATTCGATTAATTTCGAGTTTAAGTCCTAAAAAAAGAAATTGATAAAATTTTAGCTTCAACGCCATCCCCGACGCGCTATATCGTGATTGTTTCGCTTACTCAGATAACCTAATAAATAGAATGAGCCTATGACACCATAGCCTTTCATACCCACTTGCCTAATGGGCATGGGTCAAAACCCGCTAAACGAGAAATACAATGTATATGTATTCATTTCATTTTTTTTCTAAGTCTAAAATTTATTCAAAATTTCAACAACATTTCACTATAGATCTATCCAAGCCGGCTTACTTACACCCTAACGATGAAACGGTATTTTATCACACGCCGGGTTTTTTCACCGCCGCACTCATGAGTACGATGCCTTCAAACCCAGAAAGAACACAAGTATGTATATCCACATTCACACATTGATCCACATGTTTTGACTCATTTTTCTCGCACGTGATAAGCGAAACGGATTAGATGAAACCAAGAGGAGAACCCACCTAATGACAGTGTTCCTCTCTGGTTGCAGCGAAGAGAAAGGTCGAAAAGGTGACAGAAATGGGAGATGTCGAAAACCAGGAGAAGAACCCATCTCATAACGATATTCTTCTCCTAGCGAAATAATAATGGAACGCAGTAGAAAAAACCGAAGAATATGTGTATTCTTCTCCGGTTGTATCGAAGGAGATTGTGACGAAACGAAGTAGGAAATTCAGATTTGGGAAAAAAGGAGAAATTTCGGATTGAGAAATGCTGGCAAAATAGAATTTTGGATTAGCTTTGTGAGGGGAAAGAGGGAAGATATTTTTGGTTTTGATTTTTGAGTTGGAAAGAAAGAAGATGAAGATGAAAGAAGAAGAAAGGGGAATAATCTGTAAATTTCGGTTTGGAGAAAGAAGAAAGAAGTGATTTTTGGATTGGAAAAAAAAAAGAAAGAAAAAGAAAAAAACAAAAGTCTTCTGTTTTTTTGGATGAGGAAGAAGCAGGAAAAAAAAAAAAAAGGAGAGAAAACCTTCTCTTTTTTCGGATGAGGAAGAAGTAGCAAAAAAAAAAACAAAGCCTTCTCGGTTGGGATGAGAGGGAGAAATGGAAAGAGGGGGGATGGTTGGGAGTAGGGCTGTCAAAAAAGCTCTACCGTGAATAGCATGTCTCTTTGCCTGTTAACTAAACTAGCCAAACACCTAACGACATTTCAAACTGATATATATAACGAATAACATTAACAATCATTTGTTCGATGTTCTACGATTACTAAATAAAAAAAAAATTATATTATATTATATTATATTATTATTATTTTATTATTATTATTATTATTATTATTATTATTATTATTATTTTATTACTATTATTATTATTATTTTATTACTATTATTATTATTATTATTTTATTACTATTATTATTATTATTTTATTACTATTATTATTATTATTATTATTTTATTACTATTATTATTATTATTATTATTACTATTATTATTATTATTATTATTATTATTTTATTACTATTATTATTATTATTATTTTATTACTATTATTATTATTATTATTATTATTATTATTATTACTATTATTATTATTATTATTATTTATTACTATTATTATTATACTATTATTATTATTATTATTATTATTATTATTTTATTACTATTAGTATTATTATTATTATTATTTTATTACTATTATTATTATTATTATATTATTACAAAATGCAAGTATGCTTATTGGTTAAAATTTTTGTTAAAGATCGTTGGCTCAATCCTCCTCTCAAAAAAAAAGCTTTTGTGTTCGACTGGCTCTAGCTTTTAAACGAAACCAACACCTAACGACATTTCTCGATATATAAACTAAATAACAAAATAAATTTCAAACGAAACACCAATAAGAGAGTTCGTTCGCTCAAGCTTGCGGCGTTTACCCCTAGTTGGGAGAGAAGATGAGGGAGCAGTTGTCGTTCGAACGGAAGAGAGGGAAGCTCTCGTGTGGCATGCGGTTGCATGGAGGGAAGCCAATAGCCCGAACGAGGAGCGTTCGGCCCTCGTGCGCGCAGAGGGAGGCGAACGAAGGCGAACCGTAACCTTGCGTGCGTGAGGGAAGAAGAGTCGCGCGAGGGAGGGGATTAGGCCGAGTGGTTCGGTCCAATAGGATTAGGGTTAAGTGGATTTAGGTAATTTAGAGATTTTAAACTAATTTTTAAATGGATTAAATGACTTTAATGTGAATTTTACGCTAATAAAATCACATGATCAATATATATCAAATTAAGATTATTCGACGAACGAATAATGCTGATTTTATGGTTGAGTCGACGCCAAATTAAATAATTTCACCAAAATACGCTTCAATCTCTCGATGACTTGTCATAATTAAGTGAATATTTTATCGATTTGATATTTTAAAGAACGACGCACTCAATTTTGAATTTCGTTAGTTTAATTCGGCTTCAACCTATCGTAACGCATTTGATGAGCTTTGATCAATATCATCAAGTTAATATTTATATTTTGACTAATTTCATATTTTGAACGTGGTGAAGTTCGTTCGTGACGGCGTCATTTGGGTTGATTGGAGACCTCAATTTCAACCTCGATTGCGTTGTTTGATCATTCGACATTTGCACAAACTCATCTAAATTGAGTATAATTCATTTGATAATTTTTATAAGCACGACGAATCAATTTCATGAATGGAAGAGCGGACATTGTCGCAGCTTCTCGACATACGCGTCGATATCGATAACATCGCTTTATCACTCTTGATTATGCAATATTTATATTTGATATTTCGCTCAACGCGACTGAAGTCCATTCATCGATCGGGTCGAATCATTTTCTGGTGGACGTCAGTACATTTTGAGCCCCGATGACATTCAATTCCTGCTCGAATTTGACTTTACACCGACTTAAATTACATGGAGGTCAACAATTTGTTTTTATTTGTAAGTGTCAATTAAACTTGTTGATGAGGACCTTAAAAATTATTGTCAAAATCTTTGATTTGAATTATATGTACACTTTACATTCCCATCTTAGACACTTGTGGAAAAAATGTTTTATCTTAAAAAATCATACAAAATATAAGATGAAAGAAAGTATGAGATGCACCCCACCGTTTTCTTGGTGCTCGAAGGTACTCCCAAGCATCTCGCGGAACATGGAAAAGTGTGTCCGAACTCAGGTTGGCGCTGACTCATGAAATATATCACACACAAAGTGATCAACACAAAAAAAAAAAAAGTATGAGATGGCTGGTGAAAAATAATAATCATAAAATTTGAGTGAGAGAAAGAGAGAGAGAGAGAGAGAGAGAGAGAGAGAGAGAGAAAGAGATGCTTTCGTGGAGCATTTAGGTGTTTGTTTTTTTAGAATAATTCATAACATATAACGAATAATCTCCATCGTTGAATATTATACTTTTAAAACATAGAGCATTTTAAAGTGATTTGACTGCTGTGCAAAGCGGTTGACATGAAATGAGATGATGCTATCTTCGTTGGCATGATTATTTATCTTAATGAAATTTCTATGTGTTTGCATACAGCTCAAGTGAATCGCTCGTAGAAAAAAAAGTGATCGTCACACTCCATTCTTAAGTAATCTTGAATCGTTTGATATAACTGAGCTGCGGAAAACATAATTACGAAATACATAATAATAATATTATAGTTATTACTAAAAGTATTCATTTGATATACATATTTTCCTCGACGGTTCTTAAGCATGCAACTTAAAGTCCAAATAACTCTACGAATTAAAAAAAAAAGGATATGAAGGTAAAATATATGGCAAATTTACAGAATACTTCCAAATAATACTTCCGGCATTATAAGAAAATTTGACCTTCATGTATCCTGCAAGTTTGAAAAGCAAAATAACTAAGACATAACCGAGTGAATGGCCAACACAAAATGCAAATTATACATAGATCGATGACATATATATATATATATATATATATATATATATATATATTATATATACATATATATATTATATATACATATATATATATATATATATATATACATACATAGTTTTTTTTATTAGCAAAATTAATTATTATTATTTAGTTAGTTTATTAATTAATTAAAAGGATAAGGTTATTTAATTAATTATTAGTTATTTTAGAATATTTAGGTTAGTATTAGTTATTTTGTTAGTTTATTTATGTTATTAATTTAGTTATTAGTTATTAAATTATTTATGATTAGTTATTTTTTATTAATATACGCAGTTATTTAGTTATAGTTAGTTGGTAGTTACATATATTATTATTGTTATTTTTTAATTATATTATTGTTATATATATTATATATATATAATATCATTAAAATATGGGATCAAACTAGATAATATATTATATCATTTCTAATGAGTGCAGAGTGCCTAAGAAACATCGTAAAGTCAAACAGTCAAAAGGTCTTAATTATGCCTCGAATTCTTTTATTTATGAGATTGTAGGGGCACATAAATGAGCACAATGAGCTGATAAAATAAAAAATAAACATATAAGAATTGGTAAAGCATGAACATGTAAGCAGTGATTTGATGTAGCAAGAGGTGTGATCTCATGATGGCCTCTCATATGAGGCAACATTTTATTATATAATTTGTGCAAAATCGTGTAGATTTAATAGGGAGAGCTTTGATCATTTAGATTTGTCATATGTTACTTGTAGGCAAGGGCAGAATCAATTATTTTTTTAGGGTGAATAAATTAATTATTAAAATTTAATGATAAAAATTTTATTATCATTTATTGATATTTGAGAATAATATTAAATTTATTATCATTTATTGATATTTAAGAATAATATTAAATTTATTATCATTTTTATAATTTAAATATTAAAATTGTTATATATAAATTATCTTTTTATATAAGATTTATGAAAATTTGAGTTTATTTCATATAAATATAATTATTAAATTCTAGTTTTCAGCAAAACAAAATAAAAAATCAATTAAAGGTTGAGATAAATTCCAATTATAGTTGTATGTGATACTTTATATTAAAGCTTGATTAGGTATCTTATAAATTTAATTAATATTAATCATTAATATGTATATAAGTACATATGATTTATAAATATCAATATATGCTGATTAAATATTTAAAAAAATTTATAATTTAAATATAAACATATAAATATAAGTTATTATAAAACTATAATTATAATATAAAAGTTCTATAAATAAAATTATATTACCTAAAAATATATATATATATATATATAATTAATAATAATAATAATAATAATAATAATAATAATAATAATATAATAATAATAATAATAATAATAATAATATGTTACAATATAATACTAATAATTGATGCAAATTGCTTTTAAAAGTTTAGCACTAGACCCATTACACATTTATACTACTTTATATTTAATAGTATAACACATTATTCTTATTTAGTCACACATTGCTTGAGAATATTAAATTACTTTTTCTTATAAGAAATTAAAGATAATATTTTATTATTGTGTGTAGTTATGTAACTCGTTAAGTTTTAAAAATTGATCAAAATGTTTAATAAAATATATTTTTATATATTATTACGATCAAAATAAATAAGTTGTTAGTAATAAAAATAATTAAACTTAACATATATAATTATATAAATAATTTTAAATAAAGATAAGTTTTAATTAATAAAATGAAATTTTTTTATCTTTATTAGGCAAGACCTCTTATTCGGGCAAAATTATTTAAAAAAAGAAAATTATGTTAAAAAAAAATTTGAGGGTGAGCAATTGCCCACCCTCACCTATGGTGATTCCCTTTTTATGATCTTTTAGTTTTTTTTTTTTTTTTTTCAAAATTTGAGTTAAACGTGTAAATTTTCACTCAAATACTAATATTTTTTAAACCATGCATTGCTTTGCTTATGAGTTGATATTTGTCCAAAGAAAGAAAAATAATTCGCTGATAGTTGCTCGTTAAAAAGATTAAAAATATGAAAATTTCTTACGTTAAAAAAATTATATATATATATATATATATATATATCCTAACCCAACTTAAATTTTCGTAAAATCGTGTGTATTAGTATGGCTTAGTACTTGCGTGGGATTATGTATTTGCTATTTTTTAAAAAATTGTTTTGGTATTTGATTCAAACACTAACTCTATGTTTGATTTATTTTCTTATTCGTTTGATTGTTACTTTTTTAATATATGCTTAAAACAGAAATATATTCGAATTTATATAGTTTCTTCAGTTTTCATAACTGATATTTTTAAAATAAATGAAATGTATTACTTTATTTTATTTAAAAAAAATCAGTTAATCGAATTTATTTTTTGGTATAATTTTTTTATTAAAAAGGGAAATCAATTAAAAGGCGACTGTTTATTTATTATTCATTTTCGCTTAAAACTGTTCGCTGCGACTGTTTTTCCCGCTGCTTTAAGCAATTTTCTCCAAGAAAAAAATATATTAAAAAAATATAATGAATAACCACTAAAACACGTATTTTCTGGAATAGGTAACGATATAAATACTTTCCACTTGTGGAAATATAAAACATGGATATGGTTGTATGTATTTTGGTCATGGTTATCCTCTTATCGTCTAATAGTTGCATTTGGAATAAATATACTAAATGCAAAATTGCAGTTTAATAGGCCGAAAAATGAGTTGGTGGTTTAATAGATTTCTAAAACGTTCAAAGGTTTAACAGGTTGAAAACTAAATTTAAAATAAAATTTTTTTTCACCTCATATATATATCAATAAGTTTTCGACAAAATCTTCCGTTGCATCATTTTGGAAATTTTTGAAAGAAGAATGATTGTTGAGTGAGTAATGACAAAAGATTTTAGATGAGAGATTAGGAGGAGAGAATGAGAAATTATATATATGTATTTGCTAAATAAATTTTAATTTGACTTACAACATAATAGCCATGCCTATTTATAGCATAAGAGTCAAATTTAGACATGTCTATAATGTTACAATATTTTTTTTCAAAAAATTATACTCTAGAGTCTTCCTATTTATTGCATAGCATAGAACCTTCTATTATACTAGTAATCCATCATAGTCTAGACTCTTCTTATTTATTATAAGTGTTCTAGAGTATTCTTTTCTTATTAAAATTTTTATAATTAGTAGAATATTCTATAAATAGTTAAGGTCATTGTGTTGTAAGCCAAGCTGAAAATTATTCAGCAAATACTTGCAATAAAATTTATCATTTTCTCCTCTTATTCTCTCGTCCAAAATCTTTTGTCATTGCTCACAATCCATCCTTCTCCCAAAAAAAAAATTTAAACAGTCTTAAACTTTATATATAGTGAAAATGCATCACGTTCATACAAGTCATATGAGATGCATTGTACAGATATCAGAAGTCATTGCAATGCATATAATATACTATAAGAAAAAAAACTAAAAATGTAATAATTTAGAGGCACTAAAGTTATTTCTCTTTGACAACTTTTTTTAGAATGTTTGATTGAGAGCTTTAACCCCTTTGAAAAGATCTTGAATTTATGTCATTGTATAAATGTGCATCATGAAGTTGTGTTTCAGAATTCAATTAAAAAAGGAAAAAAAAATAGTTATTTGGTTTCATAGCAAAATTAATCATCTGAGATATTTGATTTCATAGCAAAAATTTTGCTAACAATAAGATAGGAATCGCTAAGGTTTTCACAAATACATTTATTTCCAAACTATAAACCCTAAGGAAGATTGTGAGAAGACAATCGATATTCTCTTGTGAACTGCTTTTGTCAACTAATAATTTACCCAGATTATTGTTCCTTCAATCTTCTTGAGGTTGTTAGCTGAAATAAACATTATATTAATAATACATCAAGTTTATGAGTGGAATTATTCTTCAAAAAAATATAAAAAATTTAGCACAATTGTTATTTTGTAACAAATATTCTATCACAATAGGTCAATCATTAAAGACATCTCAAATATTTTTTGCAATAAGAAAATTTCATTGCAATATATAGTGGCTAATTTGTAACAAAATTTTTTTGTGCAAATTTGTGATAGATTTGCAATGTGATGACTTAATAAAGTCTTCATGGCATACTATCTAATTAATAGCCTAGTTGAAATAGCTTTTATTGCAAATCTATCACAAAGATGTATTTCATTGCAATTTAATTTATAATAAGTTGGTCATAGATTTTATTGCTAAATCAATGTTATTATGAGTCAATTAGACTCACAATCATGCACATTTGTTGACTAAAAGTTAAAACAATTGTTACATTTTAATATTTTATGTACATATAACTAAAACATATCTGTAGAATTCACTAACACTATTCAAATAACACAATTAAAGTACAACATATTATAATACTAGCTACTACTATCACAAATGCATGATTTAACAAACCATAATATGTCAAAAAATATATAAAAGTACATATCTTAAAAACTTTAGTGCCTAGAATAAACATTATAGATTGCAAATAAAAGTACTAATCAAAATATTTTAAATAGCATATATCCCCATATTAATAATGAGTTTTAAATCTCGTCACCTTCATCATCATTCATAACAGCGAGACTCTTCCCACTCATGTATATTTGCTACAATTTATTTTAACACATGATCCAAAAAATTTTCACGGATGTCTTTAAGTAAAATTTTTATGGTCTACTCAATCTACCTAATATAATGATGGAATATTCCTATTTAAGATTCATTTATGTGCACATAATGAATAGTCTTAGTAAGCTTAAATGCATTGCACAGGGTGCATATCTGTACAACCAATCTCTCATTCATGCATAGCTATCAAAATCATTATATAATAAGGCATCTTCATATGTGCAATAAGAAAATTTTCAGCAACTAATTTTCCCGCTACTTTGTACAATCTTCTTCACGGAAAAATATATATAAAAAAAATAATAATAAAACGAATAGCCACTTAAACAGGTATTTTCTGGAATAGGAAATGATACAAATACTTTCCTCTTGTGGAAATATAAAATATGGATATCTTTGAATGTATTTTGGTCATGGTTACTCTCTTATTGTCTAATAGTTGCATTTGGAATAAATTTACTAAAAGCAAAATTGCAGTTAACATGCTGAAAAATGTGTTGGTGGTTTAATAGATTTCTAAAACTTTCAAAGGTTTAACAAAATCTTTGATAAGAATAGATTTCAGCTACTCATATATATCGATAAGTTTCAACAAAATCTTTGCTTGTCATTGTTGGAAATTTTTAGGAGAAGAAGAATTGTTCATTGAGCAATGATAACAGATTTTAGGTTGGAAAATAGGAGAAAAGAATGAAAAATTTTGTTATAAGTATTTGCCGAATAGTTTTCAACTTGATAATGCTATATATTGTTGTACATGCATATCATTGTTCATTGTTGATCTCCTTGATAGCTTATATTTATATGAACATTTTTAAAATATATAGAGCATTTTCAAAACTTTCTAAAAAAATTCTTGTGTAATTTCTCTTATGAATAATCTTATAAGATTGGAGGATAGATAATTGAGTTAAAATTTTTGAAGTGAAAGAAGTTAAGTTTCTTCTCTAAGATAATATTTACAAATATGAACAAAGCAATTAGAAAGAATGGAGAAAAAATTATGTATTTGATTATGTGAGCTAGATGATAAAAGCATTACATATATGAAGAAAAAATTATGTACTTACATATATGAATAAAACTATTTATCTTTTTATATAAATTATATAGTTTACATTTTATATTATACATTATACATGTTACATATTTGTAGCCACTTTCTAAATTTATATAAATTATGTTTGAATTAGATGATAAAAGCTTGAAATGAATTTTAATTTCAAGTAGTTTTCAAAATACAAAAATACCTCTCCTTGTTCTCCACTCTCACTCTTTAAATTTTATATTGAATTTTAAAGCATAAAAATATTCATTTTGATGTTCTTAATCTAATTTTTTTATTAATGCATTTGATAAGGGATTATATAAACATCTTAGCTATTATTGGATAAAGCTTCTAGATTGAGAGCATTTAGCATACTAACAACTTAGCTTACAATCAATGAGGAGATTTTACCTCAATTGAGCTTCACCCTCTATGTCCCTTCCCTTATAAGGGCTCAAAGTGTTAGTGCAACAGTAATATATTTTTAAATAAATAAAAAAAGAGATTTGATAAACACTTAAACACTAAAGACAATAACTATCTACACCCAAAATTATATTTTTGTGGCACTAATCAACTCTCTAAAATATCCTCATATAAGCATATAAATTGTAATCCAAGAATGAAACTCTTTAAAGAAGAAATAAAATCAATAAATTAAAAAAATCATTCTCGCTTGACCCATTTATTCTTACAACGGTAGCTCAAGACAAATATTTTTACTAGTGACAGAACATTAATTTGATGTGTTTACGGTCCTTGTACGTGGATGGCCGCTGATTTTCCTCAAGTCATTTGAATGAAAGGTCCAGTTGGGCTTCTTTCAAGGCTCACTAGTGCGGTACTATTGACAAAATGCAGAGAGAGAGAGAGAGAGAGAGAGAGAGAGAGAGAGAGGGGGGTGATATTTTTTCAAATAAAATGCGTGATATGTGTGAGAGGGAAAATATGCCGAGTCCAGGTTTACGGACTCCAATCGAACACACGCAAGTACGCTTAACCCAAAAATGACAGAAGACTGAGACGCCTATTTCATGGGTTTAGCCTACCCCGACGACCAAATCATGGGAATGAGTATATTCGCGGGAGAAATTTAAAAGACCTAAATATCTTTATTTGGGGCAGTGGCTGTATTTTTTTATTTGCAGACTGAGCTGAGAGCATTACGAAAGAGCTATGAAGAAGGAGAATGAATCTGGAAATGGAGGCGTTGAGGAAATAGCTGATGATGTCGTAAATAAAAATGGATCGGTAATCTTTTTAAGGAGTTGTATATGTAAAATGACAGCGATAGTTTGTAATTTATTTATTTAAGTTAGATTTCCTACACTGTTTGGAGTTCTTTCCAGCAGGACTTTGCATGTGTGGTGAACTGCTTTCTGTACTGCTATCTCGAAGACCAACTTCATATTTATTTTTCATAATTTTTTGGTCCGTTTGGAGAAAACATATTCGGTAATCCTTCGTGAGAAATTGGTGGTCGCTTTGATTAATTTTAGTGCTTATTTACATATGTACTCTGTACTATCTTTCGAGTATGTATCGATTTTTTCCAGCTTTGTTTCACTTTCTGTAGCCCGGTTGTTCAGATCATGGTAACTAAATCCCAACCAAAGCAATGAGGGTGGTTCGGTAATTTTAGAGATTGCATTTGTACTCTGTACCTCTCAGATCTCTCATCTCACCTCCTGTACTGTACCTCAGACTGCACCTCCTGCACCCTCTCCTCAGATCCGCTTACCTGCCCTCTAAACCGCTATACCTGTAATTCTATATACCTTCGTAATTCTATACCTCTAATCTCAGACTCTATATACCTTCTGTACTCTATACCCTCTATACCTATTGCACTCGTGTAATGAATCTATACCTTCTCAGCCTTCTATACTCCCGCCTCACTCCTCGTACCTCAGTACCCCTCACCCCACAGATGATTTTGTCTAGTTTAGGTTCATTTTCCGTAGTTTATGTTGGATCATGGTAATTAAAATTTAATGGTTGTAATTTGGTGGTCGCTCAATGATTTTTGGGTATTTTTGTGTATACTCTCTGACTAACTGCATCTCTATGCTCTCAGACTTTTGTTTCATCTGCACTCTCTATTATCTGTGAACTGTCTGAACTCTATGTTTTCGCAGATGAATGTGGTGAATGAGCAATGCGATGATGAAGTTGTTTTATCTAATGACCCAAATTTGGGGAATCTGAGTATGGGCATAACGAAACCGAAGCTTATGCACTGTACTGTGATTATGCACATCAAACTGGCTTCAGTGTTAGAAAAGACCATACAAGTTATTGGCCTAACTCTAAGAAATTGAAATCCAAAGATTTTCTGTGTGCGAAAGCAGGTCGGAAAAAACCTGTCAATCCAAACCATATAACAAAATTCAAACGATACGAGACCGGTTGTCCGATGATTCGACTGTGGATTTGAGGGGAATTGGTCGATAAAAATATATAGAGAGCCATAATCATTCATTGGCAAAGAGGTGATCTACATCTTCTCGATCGCATGACGCGCATCGATGAGAAGGCATCGCTTTGAAGACGATAATGAGGCATTAGTAACCGACGCTGCGCCTATCTAACCGAGGAAGTTGGTAGAGAATATTGGATTCACAAAAGAGATGCTTTCAATTTCATCCGAAAGAGCGAAGGTCACGGATTGCAAGTGGTGATAGCAACGAATTAATTATTCAAGGAAAGACAAGCAGATGTTTGATGGGATGTTCAAATGCCGATTGGGTGAGTTTTTTTGGAGCAATGGTATGTCTAGGTTGAATTTGATTATTTTGGGATGTGATAATTTTGATACTATCGCTCAATAAATATAATCTTGTCTGCCCCACTGTTGGAGTGAATCATCATTGGCAAAACGCCTTATTCGAGTAGCCTTTTGTCTAAGAGACCATCGAGTCATTCACATGGTTATTCCACATTTCTTCGATGGGTGGCGTGCATCCTATAATGATATTTACTGATCAAGATCAGGCTATGGCAAGAGCTATCAAGAATGTACTATCGCATACGCGTCATAGGTTGTGCCAATGGAATATCTCCAAGAAAGCCCCCTCCAAGGTCCATCGCTTTAGTAATAAGAGAGTTCAAGGGCTATTCTATACATGCGAGCAAATGTGACACGTGAGGATGAGTTTGAGGATGCTTGGTCCGCCATGCTAGAGGAAGGCAAAATGCATGATCATGCTATCTAACTTTACAAAATTAGTAAATGGTCCACCGCATTCAACAAAGATAAATTTTGTATGGGCATCTTGTCAACTCAGTGAGGCCACAAATAGGTGTCATGGTATTTCAAACCAACAAGTTCATGATTGTTTCTTAGGATTGGAGAAGGTGATGGAAACATGGAAATGAACATGATGAAGACTTCAAGTGTATCCAACAAGAATTGTTCCGCTTGTTAGAGTAGTCCAATTCTTAAGCAAGTCGCTTTATTTTATACGGAAGCTTTACTCTATGTTCAAGAAGAATTTGCATGAAGTTGGGGATTATCTGCATCGCTTCGATGATAGCCCATGGAGTACTGGTGAGGAACTTAGAAAGAAGAATGCATCCAAAACCGATTGTCCACTTTGATGTGTCTCGTAGATATTTCTGTAGTTGCCGTAAATTTGAAATGATGGACATTTTTGTACACCGCAGTTCTTAGCCGAATGATGTCCGCGATTCTGATAAGTACCTCCTCATGCGGTGGTCTACCGTGAGCAAAGAGGGACATCTACGTCGATGGTTCAAGGTTAGTACATGTGGAAAGCGAGATGGAACTGCATTATTTTCGTGAACCATATAAGTCGATATGCATATCAAATTAGCTCCGGGTAATAAGATTGCCGAGATTACATGCTTGCATCTCTTAAGCGACTATCGATGAAGTGGACTAATGGGAATTCTCCACCGCTTGACGATCGCTTAAGAGGAAGAAGGCACCACATCATCGCCTAAGGATAAGGAGCTTGAAGGATCCAATCAAGAGACGTCCAAAGGGTGTTTCCAACGCAAGGCTCAAGGCTTATTGGGAGAAGTCCAAAAAATCCACAAGTACTTACCCTACTTGCCTTTGCTATTACTTATAGTTCTGTAAATATTTAATTCATTTTATTTTCTTGTCTTAGAAACCAAAGTGAAGTCCGAGAGTGTCAGAACGGATGCGCCACCGCTAGCCATTCTGTATGCCCTGCTTTTCACGTAAGACTAGAATATTTCACATTGATGCCGCCAAACATTCATCCATTACTAAGATGTTGTACCATTACTACGATGTTGTACCAAGTGAATTCGCCGACCTCATCAATCAACCAATATGTCAAGGGTACACTAAGCTAATGATGGATATTATTACAAGACGCATTTTGATGCATGATATTATCCAAGAAGGCATTTTTTAATTTCATTTTTCTTTTAGTCATTATGCTTGTATTTTTTTCTCGCTCATTTCATAACTTTAGTAAGTCTTGAAACCTGCAACTGCACTAATAAAAGTTACTTAAAATTTTATTTTTGAAAGATATTCATTTGCATTATTGTCATCTTAATTGGACCATCTAAAACTGTGTTTCTATTTTATGTTTTATGTGTTATGAAAACTATGCATGTAAAAACAAATTTAGGCTTTAATAGATATGGTTTTTATTTTTTATTTTTTTTAAAAAATTAAATTTATAATAATAGATAATTGTTTACTCATTTTTTATTTATATACTAAACTATTTAATATCATATCTTAAAAATATATTTTTATACCAAGTTACAGCTAACATGTTTCTAAAATTTAATTAGAGAGTGTGCATTGGATTTGTTTTATCTTGACGAGGATTTCGAATTAAAATTAAAAATTAAATTTTTGATTTTAATAATACAAATTTAGAAAAATTAAATGATGATTAGTAAATGAGAAATTTAAAATAGGTAATTATTATTATATAAAATATTGATATTTTGGTTTTGATTTAATTAAATTTTCTCCGATTCCTAACTCTATTTTAAGATAAAAATTCAAATTATTTAATATTAACATTGAATTAAATAAATCATACGTACTTATTTTAATTAATTATCACACGCCTAAGTCCTAACTCTTTTTGTCCTTCCTCTCGTTTATCATTATTCACGTAGAATTGTTTGAAATCACGTGAACACGACCGCTAAAATTCTGACGTGGAGCATCTTCTTTTCTTTTTTATCTTACCATTTTTTTGTTTTAAAATAATCAATAAATAAAATAGTATATATATATATATATATATATATATATATATATATATATATATATATATATATATATATATATATATATATATATATATATATATATATATATATATATATATTATGTTACAATGTATATTAAGTAAACAAAAATAGAGAAATTAAGTAATCTCAGATGGCCTCTTAATTATTTTTTTATTTTATAAGCAAATTAGAGAGCTTCCAAAAGCTTTAAAAAAATATATATTATTGACTTATTCTCAAATTATCTATTATGAAAACAATAAAAAAAAAGTGCATATCCATTCTATGTTAGATAAATAAATAATTTTATGGACTATTTGGCATCAGTTGTATTTTATTTATTCTATTTATTATTATTATTTTGAAAAAATATATTTGATAGTGATAATTATTTTTAAAAATATTAAAAAAATTTAGTGTTTTAAAAATAATGTTACTTACCTCTGGGTACAGATAGAGGCATGGGAGAGAAGAGTATAGATAGATAGAGGGTACAGAAGAGAGGATGATACCGTGAAATCTCCTAAAATTCATAACGAATTGATTGCCTGGTTGGGATTTTACTATGATCCAACAACCGTTACGTGAAGTGAAATAAACCTGCATGAGAGTAAAATACTAAATCTCTAAAATTCATCAACGTACCCACCCCATTGTTTTGGGATTTAGTTACCATGATCCAAACAACAAAGCTAGAAGTGAAACAAACTGGAAAAAATTATCTATTCTTGAAAGTCTCAAAATGCAAATGAATATGCCTAAACGTAATGTGTCATGAGACAACCGAATTATCCCTACCTAAACCCAATCAAATAACAATGAATTATTATCCTACCTAAATGTAATGTGCATAGAGAACAACTCAAGCATCCAAATTTTATTTAAGTATTTTTTGAGGCCAAGCAAAAAATCGCATAAACAAAGTCGGCCCTAAATCTATTCATCTTTTGTCCTAGCCCCGGTTCGAGCTAGCGGCTTCGATACCGTCCATGTATTTGCAAATGAACATGCCGCAGTCGACACTTTTAGACTGGACTGGCAACCCGCTCACCGTTTCAACTGACCATTTTACCGGTTGTCATAAATAATGGCCGATATCCCGAGCCGTGAATTTGATCCGCATGTGAAGATGGACAAGGTATAGTTAGATCCCCAGAGAACCCGAAGAAGAAGAGTACATACCATCTCCAGAATTTTATTATTGATTTTGGCAATGAGTGAAAATGACCGCCAAGCTTGATTATATTACCGGCAAGTGTCCTGGCGATGGATACTGAGTAAAGTTTCGATGCATTGCTCGCAGTGGCGCTTAGCAAGTATCTGCTAATTTCGGAGAGAACTCACCCAATGTAAGCATAAATGTAAAGAATGGGACATACCCTGCATGGTACTTCTTAAGCATGCGAATGACGAGATGTATCGATAGCATCGATCCATCAAGAATCACCCGCTAAATAATAATATTTCCATAAAATATCTCGCATCGTAAATAGTTGTTTTAATTTATTGAAATTAATTAAGTAAGAATGATATGACATTTGAATCTGTGTGAAAAGGATGAAGATGCCGTGTGACTTACTTGTCCTGGAATCGAGCACACGACCGGTCTATGAGTTGGAGCATCGGCTGAGGCATGCCATCTCTGGATGGGAAGTGCACGAGCCGCGGCTCTCTACTGGTCGTAATATAATTATTTAGCAAAAATAATTAAAAAGCTATATCCATTGTCATCTAAAGCTCGAGAATCAAATTCGCTGCACCTGACCGGTGCTCCTCCACAACCACGATAGCCTTTGATGGCTCATCGAGGAAATCGCTCGCCCCGCGAATTCGTGGTGAAACCAACAACCTGGTCATCTATCAGATCACATTATTCATGAAATTAATGTAATACCTGCACCACCGGCTGCTCAGGTTGGGTGGAGGGCAAATCAGAATAGATCTTAGCCCGTAGCTGCCTAGTGGTGAACGGAGAGAACACAGCCTT